>JADAQX010000447.1:0-40879 GCA_015476325.1 Cardiosporidium cionae
GGGAAATTTGTGCGAAAATAGAGAGAGAAATAAAATATTTAAAAAATAATAATTTGATACAGAAAGTGTATAAAGAAACAGTCTATACTATTTTTTATGAAACAAAGGGAGGGAGCACATAAAAATATACTATTTTTATGTTGGAGTGTTAATATTTTATCTTTAAGGCTTAATACAAAAAACGGAAATATTTTTTCTTCATGTTTCGTAGCAAAGGAAGGAAGTATCTAATGATCCTTCATCTCCCTCTGTAACTCTTACTCTATCTATCCAACCTTCTTCATTTTCACCACCTGTGGATCAAACTTCGCCTTCTTCTATTCTTCCTTTGAAACGACACACTTTAATGTATGTTGTTTTTTTTTTATAGTCTACAGCGGATGAAAAATTAAGAATTTAAAGAGATAAAAATAAGATAAAATTAGATTATATGTATGAAAAAAGAAGGAAAGGAGGAATATGTATGTGTGTATATGCAGTGGGGAGTAGTATCCTTTCTCCAGAAACTATAGTATTGGGTATTTGAAGATGTTTTTTAGAACAACTGCTCTTCATTCAATGGTGTACTCTATCTAGAAGGAATTTAGAAAGAGAATGTGAAGTAAGAAAGAGAGGAAACAACAACTTTTTGTTTTTCCTTCACATTCTTTGTTTTTGTTTCAAGAAGTTTGCATCTATTCTTTTGTTTTGACCTGTAGGCATGTAGATTCTCTTTTTACCCCACCTTCGGATGATTCCGAGTTTGAAGAGATCAAAGAAACTCCACCGTTATCAAAATGTTCACAGCAGGAAAGAGGTGATGAAGTTTCGCCTCTACGGGGGGAACCCATCGACGAGGCTATCCTAAACCGTTCTCCTTTTGGAAAAAGAGTGAGACCCACCCACTTGACCCCAATCAGCTTGAAAGAAAAACTTACAAGAATTGCTAGAGGTGTGTATATTTGTGTTGGTTTTTATGAAATATTTTGTTTGGTGGGGTAGGTGGAAGGCGAGTAAGCCTTTAACGAAAAAAGAGTTTGTGGGAACATTCTCACCGCACACTGTTTTGATAGGAAAATAATGGGCATTTCTGAGTAGAATATTTTAATTTATTACAAGAAATTGTTTGAAACGCTCATTTTATGATTCCAATGTTTTTCCAGCCTTAAAAACAAGGGTGGAAGATTTTTTCTTTTACATATGCATATTTATATCTTATCAAATCGGATTGTGCAAAAGCATTAACAACGCTTTGGATTTGCCGGAAGAAATTTTTAAAGAGATTTTTTTATTGTAGTAAGCGATAGTTCACTAACGCATTGCACGGTGGTTGGTGAACTATTTAAGTCCATCAAAAACAAAAGTTGCTTAATTCATGGAATAGGTGGAAAAAAAACAATTTTATGATTCGCAATCCGCTGTGGAAGACTGCATCTCCCCCTTCACTGTGTATAGGATATGTTTTGTTTCTTTATATGTTGCAGCTAGAGAAAATACTAATCGCTCAGAGGAATGAGCAACAACTATTAGTGGAGGTTGTGCTAATCATTTGCTTCTTGATCCTTCCATTTGCGTTGCGGCAGTAGCCTGTTAAAATGGTGTAATCATGTCTATTTCACTACGCACTGAAGCAGTACTTTTTTTCATTGCAATTGTTTTTGCTTCTGTATTCATAAAAACATTTTATGCATCGCTCATCCTTATGTAAAATCATGTATTTCCGTTTATTAGTATTAACTTTTTGAGCTGTGGCCCTACACTGCTACGAGCTGGTATGTATTCAAGAACAGTCGTAATAGTTACTGCTTTTCAACCTATTGGAGTAATAGATCCGCTTCGCAAGGAAAAGTATTTGCGTCTCATCGCTTATTAGCATGTAGAAGGATGACACACGTGTTTCAACACTTTCTGCTGTACTGTTTGCACTCTAATGTCTTCAAAGAAGTTCAGTAAAACAAAAGTGCAAAACTGGTAATGTTTTTCGCAATTATTGAGGTTAAAGTCTTACTTTCACGTTTTTCCTGTTAGATTTTTATTTTCATTTTCAAGATTTAAATTTCATTCGAATTGCCGTGCTTGTTATGCTGCAAGATTTCGAAAATATGCTTTGCGCTACTTACATTCAGTTAATGAAATAAGTTTAACTTGTAGATATCAACACTATGAAATCGTAATTTCAAAACAAGTTTTCTTTTTTATCATTCATCCCACAAAATGATTTGTCTTAAGAAGGTATCAACAATGTCTTAAATGAAGGAGAATTTTTGTGTTTAATATGTTCATACAAGTTTATAAGATTGTTGGAATAGAGTATAAATGCACATACATGTCTTTGATGCAACGATTTTAAAGTGCCATAACAACCTAGCTATTTCAAGCTGTTTCATTTTCAAAATAGCGCTTCTTTTTATTTCTTGATTCCGTGTGTATCGCAATTTTCCTGCCTCTGAAATTGATTCAATCCCAATTCTACGTTTTTTCTATGATAATTCAACATCTACCTCTACCACATTTCTTAGCAATAATCTCATTTTTGCTTGTCATCAATCCACTATTTTGTTTTATGTTTATAAGCTAACTTCTTAAAGGAAAAGATAACCTCGTATCAAGCGTAACGCTAAGATATTATGCCTCTTGAGGCTACGCAGTTGGAGATACGAATTCTATGACTTATTTTAAATAGAAAGGGGCTATCTTTTTGGAAGATTCTACTAATTTATGTCTCTTAGTTCCGTTGCAGCTCAGTTTACTTCAACCTACAAACTGTGTAGTTGTACGGGTGAACATTTTGTTACGGCTTGTAAAAAGAATTCAAAAAAATATAATGTGCTAGGAGAACGTTTCTGACGATATTTTCAATAAACTCTCTGATTAGAAAAAAGGCAGCTGGTCCTTGGTATATGATCATTCAAAGAGTTAGAATTGCAATTTCAAAGATGAAACATCAACTGAATACCGGATTTGTGTTGGCCTTCAAGGATCTGGTAATATAGAAATATGTTTTTACTAAGGCACAAAGGATTTTTTCTTCTATATTTATCTAACAATATTAAAACAAAAAGCGAAGATGTTTTGGTAAGTGCATTTCTCATGATCTGTAGTAGTACGCGTTCTTGTGCCCTACACTAGCGTATTTATAAACGAAAAGCAATATACTTACTCAACAAGAAAAATGAAACAAGTTACTCTTGATAACTACGATAAGAGCAAATAAATTCTTGCAGCTCTCGTAGATATTCAACACTTTTTTTGCAATATGAAAACGTTCAACTCAAATTGCTTAATTCCCATTATCTTGTAATTTTCTAAAATGGCTTAAGTTATAAATGTTCTCGTGTACAAATGCGAGTTACTAACACTAAACCACAAAATACAAGTGGAGTTCTGCATTAAACATACTTTCCTTACTATGACCATTGAGCACACAGCACAAATGATTGATATATTTGCATTGCAGTATTGTAAACATTTGACTACAACTGCTGGTGGTTTATTTCCATCTCAAGTAATAGTAAACAGGAATAATTTATATGTATTATCTGCGTACATGCGCATTTTGAACAAAGGAAAAATGAAGTATTTTAATTCTTTTTTCTTAGCAATGTAAATAAAAGCAGGTACCAATTTCCATTAATTTTTCCAGCCGTGTTCTGTATGTCATATTTGTGTATTGGGAATTTCTGATCTATGAGAGGAAATAATCTAACGACAAACAAATGTTAATCTTGTTTTGCTATATGCATTCCGCACGCAAGAATAAATAAGAATTTCTTTGATCTTACTCGTTGAAAGATCATCTTCTTTTATTATATCAAGATTTTCACAACTGCATTATTCATGTAAGTTACACTTTATTATGAAATTTTTGTATCTGCTAATAATTCAGAAAAGTTTTACGTTATAAATTTTGATTGGAAGCTTAACGCAAAATCACAAAACCTTCATCTCCGTAAACATGGAAACGATTTTACTCCTATCTAATAGTAATTCACAAAGAGGCGGGAAAAGTAATAAATAGAATCTTTCAAATACTTGATAGAAAAGGAAAAACATGTTAAACAGTACAAACATAACTGAAATTCCACTTAGATGCACCTAATACTATAAAAACGATAAAGCTCTTTACCAATTATTTTCCATCAATTATATTATTTTTGTTGTATATGACTGCCTTTAATAGTTTGGTGAAAAAATTAATTTTATATCAAAGTCAAGGCGTTCAATATTGCACTATTTTTCACTTGCTGAGCCAGTTATATAGCTTTTTGATGAAATTCCGGGTAGTTCAGAAGTATCACATGCAGAACGATGTTTATCGAAGAAACAATTCAAATTGTCAAAATAATCATATTAGGAAGTCCTAGGGTTGGGAAAACCTCCGTATTACGATGCTTACTCGGTGAATCATTTTTGCAAAATTGCGAACGGACAGTCACGGTCGAATTCAAAAAGCAAGAGGTTCTGTTAAACCAATCACTAGGTTTAGTAACACTGGAGCTATGGGACACTCCTGGACAAGTTAATAAAATTCTTATTGAAAATCATTAGTGCAAGAAAGCAAGAATTTCAACTATTTTTATATTTTCTTCAGGAAAAATACAGGAAAATTGTTGAACGGCATTGTAATAATAAACATGTAGCACTACTTGTATTTTCATACACCGATAGAAAAAGCTTTAAGGCGATAGAAAATTGGAAAAGGTAATTCAACAGTAAGATAGGCTGTAACACAGTCAACAATTATGCCTAGCTTTTTCTTTTAGAATCTTTAACGAGGCTAACCCGTCAGGAACAATTTCCCTTGTGGCAACCAAATGGGATAAGCATATGCAAGTATAACACGAAAAAGCTAGGTAATGCAAATGTGAAGTTATTTTATAAATTATTTGACATTTTTTTAAATCAGATTGAAGTTGCAGAATGGGAAGTTCTTGCATTAGCAAAGAGGCATTCATGTTCAATCATAAGGTATAGTTACTGTAACGTTTCGTTGTTCAAAGTGCAAACTCATTTCATAATTCTCAATTTCCTTATCAGATTCAACAAAGAATTCTCGGATGTCAAGGGCATACAGAACACACTAGCAGAAGAATATTGCAAAATGAGGGATGCAACTTGGAATAAGGTAAAAAAGACAGACTTCGCTGGAGGATATTTTGCTTTAACAATAAATATTTTTGCCTTGCAGCTATTACTCAGTTTGCAATCAGACAATAACAAAGAAGCACATGATAACAGAGTATGAAAACATGATTTCCACTTATGGAATAGTAAACGAATTATTTCATAAATTAGTTACGCCTTCTTTTCTATACGAATTTTTTTTTAGAGCATTTGGAAGGCATTGCAACCACTAAGAATTTTCAAAAAAGCAACTAAAAAAGTTTCAAAGAAACTCAAGGAATAAAAGATATTGCTGTATTCAATTGTTCGCTTTTGTTAATAGTTTACTTTTTTAAGCTTTGTAAAATAATTAATCTATACACTACGGGTAAACGTAATTGGCATCATGGCAGACTGTAATCAATTGCATATATTTAAAGCAGAGTAAAAAATATTCAGATGAAAACAATATACCTGCCTCAGTGGAGGAGCTGGAGCAGGTAAAACTGCCCCTGCTTTAGGAATTACCTGCATTTTATGAAACATTACAATAAAGCATTTTCACTGTGCTGAATGCTTGCAACATTGAACATCAAGAAAGCACTGTTATTCCTTAGCAATTACCGGGAAAGAAGTTTCTTTGTGCTGCTTCTGGAGCAAGCTGGGTAATGCTTCTGTTTCACAATAACTAATCATGATGGAAATGCAGCAATAAATCTACGATTTACTTGCCTTCTATGAGACGACAAGAGCATTGTCTGTCGTCAATCATTGTCTATAAAATAAGTTTACTTGGTATCCCCAGATATATACAAGACGTTATAATCGATACAGTACTTTTATTTCATTTTTATGATTTAATTGAAGAAATGAGACTGAGGTGTAGCGCTCATGAAAATCTTGTATATTCTTTGCTGTTGCTAAAGCAAATTGTTTAACTTGCAATTTCTTTGGGATCTCTGGCATGCTCATCCGTGGGTTTATTTCTCTACCATCAATAAAAAAAACTGATACACCACAAAGTATCAACAAAAATACCCGATATAAACAATGGGAACGGACCAGCTTATTCATCCTGTGAAATTTCCTTGAACAGAAAGGCTTAAATTTGCGCATCAAGTTGCAATATTGAAAGATTTCACGGTATAGTTTTGCTCATCCAATTCTCATGAACAATGACAGTGTAAGTACACCAAGTGATGAGATTAAAATAAATGCAGAAAGCATTTATATCTTCAATAATTTAACCCATTAGTAGCTAGATCAGAGGAAACGGAGAGATACCAATTTTAAGTCAAACCAAATAGTTTGGACGAGCAAACGAAAGAATAATCAGGCAGGAAGCGTTGCACTACTTCAAACGAGTCTTATCGTTGCGACAGCCAGCACAACCAAGCTCTCCCAACTCCGCTCTATAATAGTACAAATTAAGGGTTTATCTGTCATTTTTTCTCTTCCCATTTTTTTGACAAGTCTATCGCTAATAGTTTGAAGTCAATGAAATCTTCTTTCATGACGTCAACCAAAAAGCTTAATTGCCGCCTGCCATTTGTAGAGCAGCATCGGCATGCAAAAATATCCTGCTTTGCTGTATTGTACGCAACTGATATTTTCTAAGGCATTACTTTTATAGTGTCGTGTTGAAGTAAATCCCCATGTTGTTTTGCCTGCTGTAAGAGACTTTGGTTTCTTGTCAGTTAAAAATTTTTTCGCTTCTGCTCTATGACAAAGAAAATGTTAGTTTTTCGCGGCCAATTGCTGCTTTCTGAGCATATCTTGAGTGCTGGTACAAATTTTCGACCAACAGTTGTACCATAGGAATTCTAATTTCAGCAGTTGCATTCGTATTTATATTTGCCATGAGGCTGCATTCTTTTGAGCATGTCTATCATCATGACTGGGACACTGTCACGGTAAGTTCATTTGGATTCTTTTTCTGTATAATGTACTTCTGTAGATTTATTGGCTGCAAGTGGAGAAGTGATAAATGAATATACTTGTCCGCCATTTTGTTGTCTACAACTGCATTTTCAAGTAATTTTACTGGATCAATAAAACGGAGTATGGGGTCATTACAAATTCCTTTTTCGTGCTTCCTTTTTTCAGGCTGCATTCTGGGTCAAATATCCCAATCGTTTGCAACCCCATGTTCAACGAGTTGACACTTTGCAGAGAGCAATTGACGTTGAGAGAAGATCCTTTAATACAAAGCGCCTTATCTCGTTGAGGTACAACATTCCTTACTGGGTTCGACGCTTACTTCGCACAACTGCTGACGGATACGCTGTAGAAGCCATAAACTGTGATCTTAACAACAGAATACTTCGGCTTGAGTCGGAAAATATTACATTTTCTGATTTTCTGAGAGTGAAGGAAGTTTGTGAGTACCAGGTACATCCCGAAAATCCCAACTGGACTCTCTACCGCCAGAGCGCAAGCTTTTCTGTTATAGGTTTTTCTTTCGCATCGGATGCACTCGAAAAGGTCATATTTATTAATTTATGGACTATTTTTTGAAGTAGCTTTAAAATGCAATGGCAATGTGACTGCATAGTTTTTGTTTAGATCAGGTATTTACAAATTTGCTTCTAATACGAATATGCTTGGAATTTGTTTTTTGAAAGTGGAATTAATGATTTTTTAATTGAATATACACATCGCGTAATGCATTTTTTTTCTTTTTTTTTCATTCTTCTTTCGAAATATACGAGATTCTAGAAACGAATGCGCATTGCCTTACTATTTTTTTCAGTTAGCTATTCAAGCTGCTAAAGAAAAATCATCAAAAGGCCTGAATGTCATGCAACGAAAAATTGCCTGCTTAGAAGAAGCTAATTGGAATGAAAAATACAGTAGAGTCAAAGAGAAAGCAGCAGTCACTTATGGACGTTATTCAGAAACGGTGAACGGATATATGACTTCGTTTGCAAAATTATTGATGGGTGATTTTTTTAATACGTTCTGCCGCTTGGAAACTGCTAAGCAAAAATTGATGAGCTTTCGTGAAAACTATGCACCAGTTTTGACTGATGCAGCTAAGTATTCAAAATTGGAGACATACGAGCAGGCGAAAATTGCGTACAATGAGGCTCTCAAAGCTGTCGAATCCAATCTCACGGATATCTGTAACAGAACGCGTGTATTTTTCAATTTCGAATCCACACGTCTTTATAGTTCTCATGGAATCGGTGGCGATAATATATTTGAAATGCAAAATCATCTGCACCCCTATATTGAGTGGATGCTAACACCCAGTGATGCCTTTCCAAGCAATGTGATGACTAGAGTAGGACTCCCCTTTTTATGGAAAACTGTGATGGCATTGAAGGAAGAATCTACTCAGGACAAAGTATCTGCGATAATTAGAAATGGTAGGACAGCGTTACCGGGTCCGTTTTGGCCTCTCTTATCAGTTGTTGATTGCAGTAATGTAGGGCATAACTCTGATATTCAGCAGCATTCTCTTCTGTCGTTCCACGGAAGTAGTTATGATAATCACATCAGCACCTCCAATTTTTTCTATATTCGGAATTTCCTTTCATCTGCTTTACAGCATGTACAGTCTACGTTTTTGTGCTTTTCGGCACATAGAACATTAAATACAGGTATCAAACCTTGCAGATCGCAAAGCTTACTGCTATCTTCCCTTCATAATGGAAGCTGCAGTTGAAGCTCATTATTTTACAGTGATGTTCTTTCATTATCTAAAATATTAGCAGCACATTGTTTTTTCTGTGGAATACACTATTGATCCGAGTACGTTATGCCGTATATTTTATACAACTGATAGTATGATTACAGTTTTTCAACTCTATCACACAATAGTTGCGTTATGTTTCTATTAAAAAATGCTCACAATATAGCCGATGAATATTGCCTAGTCAATTTTTCAGAAGTTTCATGAAGGAAATTTTAAAGTCGCAAGGCTAGGTAGTTTCTATGTGCCTTTCTGATTGCAAAAATATGTGGGGTACTATCTCGAGAAGTTCCGTTGTATCGACAATAAGATACTCCTTAATAAACATTATCCAATGACTTTATCTTTCGATGAATTACTATTGGATTCAGAGATGCTAGGTAACCACAAGAAATGCCGTTTTGTTGCAAGCATATTTTGAAAGAGTGTTTCCTGAAAAAAATCCCTTGAGTAATTATTGGCAAAAAACCAGGATTTACGTTTCATGAACAACAATTTTGAAAAAGAATGCTGTAAAAGTAATGGTTAAAAATGTGATAAAAACAATGAGATTGTTACATTACAGCAAGTAATATCTGCATCAGAGAAGGGATCTTGAATTTACAAGCTGGGTAGCAATGGAAGCTATCTATTTTCTAAAACAAGAATATGCTGACCTTTTTTAAAAAATTCTTGGCAATGTCTCGCCTTAAGTGCCTTATATCAATTTCGTTTCTAGTTGATCCAATCTGTTATGATTGCAAACAATGGATTAAAAACAAAGATTTATTTTATATATGCACATGGTACCGCTATCGTCCTAGGAGGAATTCGGTCGATTGCTCACCTTGGTCAAAGTAACTTCATCTTCTAAAGATGCATTTCTTATTTCATTGCCTGTCGTTGGAAAATTCGTTAGTATGACTTTTAAATGATTAATCTGTATAGACACAACAAGAGGCAATGCTGTAGGTAGTTTAACTTTTATTGTGAAATTCAAACTGCCCTATACCTCTTGGTCAGCGGCATTTATCTGTATCAATTTGGTTGCTCTTTTAATGCTGCTCACTGTGGCATCGTTCTTCTCTGCACAAAAAAACTGCAAGAGATAAGACTGAGGAAATAACATTCATAGAAATAATGGCGAATCACTCTAATAGCACCAACAATATTAAAACTAAAACACTTTGTAGCCTTTTCCAGCTTAGAGCTACGAGGGTAGCTATTGCAAAAGCACAACAAATAAATTGACAACAGCCAGTATGAGAGGACAAGCAAGCCATTTTGCTTCACTTTCCATACAAATATGTAATTTTACATAACTTCCTTCCACTACTTCTTCTAAATCGATTTAGCAATCTGTGATATCAACCCCAAGAAAATAGGCAAAAGTGCAAAGTAACCTGCAACCAGAGTTGTTTTCTGTGATAATGGTTGGACGCAAACTGCATTTAATCGACAATAACCTAGCTTTGTGACAGCAGTGTCCGCAGTACAAAAAGCTGCCGGATCTACTGCACGAACTAAATTTTTTAACAAAATACTTCCAAATCGTTGATTTGCGGAGAAGATGGGACCGTTGCATTCACAGTTAAATGTCTTGCCAATTGCTGACAATTCCAAAAAAAATGAAAGAAGCAAAATTCCTTTGTAACCAGCTGCGATCATTGTTGTGCTGGGATTAAAGCGTGCAAGCCTCGTATCAACAATGCAAGCCATCTCAAAAGCAAAGAAAAGAACGACTAAATTCATTCGGAGGTCGCATTCGAGCCGCAACCTTCATGCTAGTTTTGCAACGGTGAGCAAGCGCATTTTCTTCCGGTATTTCGGATTTAAATCGCTCTGATCTTATTTAAAATCATAATGCAGATTTATATCATCAATAAAGAGCCATGTTCTTCCATTTGCTTTGCTCAGATGGTGCGTCCAGTTTTGAAAAGCACTTTAAAAAGCATGTTGCAATGTCTTTTGCAAAAGCTATTTTTATATTAAATTATCCAATGTGTTGTAAAGATTTTGCACTTTCTAAAACTAGGCTTTAATAGTATACATGAATTGCTGCGGATGCGACGAAATAATGCGCTTCATCACCGTTGTGGTTGATAAGAAGAAAACAATTCATACGCGTAGCTGTACATACTACATACGGTAGATGTGTACATCTCGAGCATTGGTGCAAACTAGAGCTAGTAAGACAACATCATTATCAGCCAAAATTAGAAAAAAAAATCAAAATGCTGAGTTTTTGTTTTAATGCCTGGAAAATTACAAAGTGCAGCTAAAAGCGGAAGCCATCGTCTTACAAATCAGAAGTAATGATTGTTACATTGTCTGAAGGGCTGTATGTAAGTAAAAAATCCTGTTTCTCATTCATCATACAAGACACTGCTCTTCGTTATTTAGATTTATTTCTTAAGGAGTAAAACAAAAATACTTCGCAAATATCTTCGAAATATAACTTAATAGAATTGAACCATTGAATGATAGCAGCGTTGGTGCCATAATTCTTAAAAATTCAGCGAATACTTCAGTTTTATTTGATAAAACGGATATCATGGGAGCATAGCATAGGTAACATCTAAATGCTACAAGTCGTTATCCGCACAGGCAATTTCTTTGCGATTGCTCTTCCCCTGCAAAGTGTCACATAAATTGGCGAGTAAGCTTGCAGAAGAGCAATTCATGTTCATTTGAAAAGCATACCAAAGATGTTAAAAGCAAATTAAGCACAAAACGATATCACAAGAATAAATGGAGTGAATACACATCTCATAAATATGCTTACTTGACGAAGCTAATAGTTTCTTATGAGAACGGCCTTTACCAGGTTGTCTACAAGGAAAGGTGAGACAGTAATGAATGTTTTAAAAAGATTATTTATCGCAAACAAAAACAGCATATTCAGAGACCCATAGTACAGCTTACTTGTTTGCAACCAACTCAGCGGTTACCATAGCAAAAGCCTACACAATAGATAATTAAGCATATTAAAAAAATGCCATAAGAGAAAAGCTATGTATTAAAGAAAAAAAAACTATACTTCGTCAACGTTTGAAGCAGTTTTAGCGGAGGTTTCAACAAAAAGTATCCCTAATTCTTCGGCTTTTTTCTGAGTGTTACATTCACAAGGAAAAGCACATACAAACAATTTCATCAAACTTGTTAACTTTCACTATGCAACACAAATATTATACCTGTGCCTCTTGAGTAGATACTTCTTTCTGATCAATCAGATCACTTTTGTTTCCCACTAATATTTTAGTCGTAGTCTCGCTGGCATATCTAAAAATGAGTACATCAATCGCCTTTCGAATATTCAAAAATTCTTGCTTAGCATGCATTCTCATTCTGTTAGCAGCACCTGTTTACTTCGCTTATCCAATCATCAACACGATTGAAGGATTCCTAAAACGCGCACAACATACAGGTTTTATTAAGATCGGCATTATGGATACAAAAAAATTAATCTAAAATACAACCAAAATCAAAAAGCAAATTGTCACCTTGTCTGTCGTATCATAGACGATAACAATTCCATCAGCACCTTTGTAATAAGCGCTAGTAATAGTGCGGAATCTTTCCTGGCCTGCCGTATCCCACTATTAAAAAAAAATTACAGAAAAGTGATTTTCTTGAAGCATAACATACAACGTAACCTAGCAGAATCGTCAATTTATTCCTAGAGAAATATAATCAATTCGGAATAAGTACAGAATGACTGCTTACAATTTGTAGTTTAACAACTTTTTCATCCACATGGATTGTGCGGAACCGCTGAAAATAAATATAGAATTGATATTCAAATTAATTTAACTAGTAAAGCTTTTTGGTGCTAAAATGAGTATCCCTTACAAAATCAACGCCAATAGTGGTGATGTAGCTTTCTGCAAATGCATCGTCCTGAGAAAAACAACAGTACGATAAGCGTGACTCGAAAAATGGGAATTTTTCGCAAAAAAGAAATTAACTATGAATTATAGGTTGCCAAATTTCTATAGCAGCTGACCGCAAAACGAAGAAGTAAGCAAGATTTTCCCACACCTGAATCACCGATCAGAACCAATTTGAACAGGTGATGGCTGAGGAATAAACATACAGAATACAAATGTTTCAAGAAATGCATTGCCAGTTGCCGCGCACTGTGGCGGGAATGGTGCTGTATATTATCCAACAAGTAAATGCAAGAGCGAACATGTAGGTCAAACAGTAGTGCTAAAAGTGGAAAGGTTACGCAATCAACATACTACTACATCTATCCTAATGCAATTGATTGATTTAAGCAAATTACACAAGGTAAACACCACTCACTAATCCGATTGTCTTTCAGCATCTGTCATAATGCCAATTGTCACTTAGTAACAAATTCTGCACGATAAAGAAAATACTCGCAAAATTTTTTGCAGTTTTGATGGCGGTTGAAGAAAAGTGGAATGTTGTCACAAACAGCACATCTCGAAAATAATATTGAAAAAGCAACTAAGACGAAAGTGCAAAGTTTGTTCCACCCCGTTAAAGAAATCGTTGAAATCAGCGGAGGATGAAGAAACGAGAGGAGGGTACGTAGCAGGCAAGATATCTAGCCAACAGAAATGGCACCACGAATTCCGCTATGCGGACCTTTCGTGAATTGCTGCACATCCTCCAAGAAATTACCAGGGAAACTGAATTCGCAACAAACCTTCAAATGATGGAATGCATAAAAAAAAATTATTCGTCCAATGTTATGTTTTTTCATATGAAAGATATACAATATGAATAGAGTGTTTCGAATAGCCAAAGCGACTTGAAACCATTAGTAATGAATTTTCGGCTTATGAGAGCTCTTGCATTACCCAAAACTCGAAGGTTGGAGCGAATTGAGGCATCATGTATTATGCATAATACATGTTGAATTCCGCTTCAACATTTCAATATAGCTTACTTCTCTGTAGCTTCCCAAATAATCTTGAATGAAAGCGTTAGGAAAGCATTGAATTAACTTTGTGAATTAATTATTCTAACTGTTGTTTTTATCATTTCTTTACAGCACTTTATGGTAAAAAGAATTGCGTGGAAAACATTTTTTTATTAATATAAGGCAGACATATAATTCCAATCTAAAGTACCAAAACTAATTTGGTTGTTAAGCTTCTTCTACACTAAGAATGATAATGTAAGGCAGAAATAAATATTCCAACCTACAACTACCAGAGCTAATTTGGTTATTAAGTCCCTACTACACTAAATGGTTGGAGTTATAACGACGCAAGACGTATTTTATGTTTTATTACTGCATTAAATTACATCCATAGAAACCTATGTATTAATGAGTAGTTACATGAACTAGTTCCACAGTCTTGTGTTTTATTATTCCTTTCCCTCTTTTCCCACTTTATTACCATATTATGATTTCATAGCTACATTGTGAAATATATAGATATTAAGTTGTGGCTACAATGACCTCACACAGATATTCATTCATGACGTGTGGCAATAGTTGCATTAATAATAGTAATACATGTTCTTCCCTAGCACACCTAGAACGCCAGCACAACTCACCCAGCACTTGTGGAGAGAACAAAGAGATTCCCACCTTTTTAGACAGACATGTTTTCTTTTACAACATCCTTTTCCTAGCAAGTAGAAAATTGAGAGAGATATTCTAGCTTATGTTTATACAACCCATCTTTTTCCTTTTTCCTCTCTAGTTTCGCTTCGCTTTTTGCAAGTCATTCGCAAGTTTTCTTATAAATATGTAACTACAGAGTTGAACGTACACAGAATTTGCATTACCTAATTAGTTCGCTTATTCATGAAAAGAGCAAGATATAGTCAGCCGGAATTGAGCTATCGATTGGCAAAAACGTGACAATTATTTACCACACAAATCCACGTTTTACGCTAAGAGTGATCAAAATAATGAATTAAAATCTGTTTTTCGAAGTCTTTAGGATTTGTAACACAATTTGGAAAGTTTCGAATTTGATTTGATTAACAGGAGATGGATTATTTCAACTTTGGAAAAAATGTGTAATCCCTACAATATTTCTGTAAGAATTTACCCCGTCTTGTTTTCCTTCGACTCCGGTTACACACTACCTCTTGCTATTTTAACTGAGTTTCTCCGTTGCCTTCTACCTAGAACATGTTAAACATATGACTTCGTTGTAGTTTCATTGAGGTCTACTCTGTTTCTACTTTTAAAACATTTTTCTTCGAGCAGTGAGAGGAATAACTTATCTTAGTACTTTAAACTTAACCTTTCGAGTGGTCTGACTTAATGTTGGTAATTAATACTCACGACACCGGGACTTGACCAATTCTCAAACTTGTCCGTCTCTATTGTATGTATTATTCAGACACTAACTGGTGATTACACACTATGGTGGGCTGTACCTCCGCTGCACTTTACGATGCCACTCGTAATCGTTTATTGCGTGTCGAATCCGCTCAAACACTTTCATGTTACATCTACTACGGGGACAAAAATAAAAGTTTTAACTTAATTAGGCTATATGATTTCACGCATTTACTTAAGATATTATCGAAGAGAAATAACGTTAAGAAATAAAACTACTTTTATAATGCCAATATTACATATTCTAAGGAAGGAGTCAGGACATTCTACTTATGGCAAACATCGGAGGTAGAAAAGAAATAAAAAAAGAAAAGAGCATAATGATTAATTATCTAAAAGGCAAAACAAAACGCATAAAAATTTTATTCCCTTCTTTTCATCTCTCCTGTTGTAACTTAATTTTTTTCATTGTTGTTGTGAAATTTCTTGCGGCACAGACAGGACCCGCACGCACTCAAGTGCAACCTTAATCGCATCGCTCACTTTATTGTGGAGTGTCAACCTCCCCATTTAATTACTACATGCTAATATATTACTCTATTACTTAAACTCTTCATTGTGCCATGAAATTTCAGAGTAGGTGCTGAACAACTTATCATTGGACACATCGTTTTAGAAAGACTAACTTACCAAATAAGGGTATTAATCATTTACCTTAATGCGGAGAAAATAGTTCATGTATATTAATCACATTTATACAACCGAATAATCAGCTGGAATATATTTATCCATGGAAGTATAGAATTGATATCTTCTCACCTAGGCTTAAAAATGGGAACCAATAAAGAGAAAAGTGCTGTCGCCTATATCATTGCATCATTTATTTCTATCAAAACTACCAAGCTCCAAACTTATTTCTGGGTTGCGTAGTTTATTTCTGGTTATACATTATTTTACTTCTGTAAAATGCGTTTAGTTTTGAAGGGATACGATAAATGATGGGTAAAAGAATAGATCCTAGAAGCACATTATATCATATTAAAGTTTTTTTATTCACACTTCTTATTGACAAAATAAAAGGACGCATTTCCATAATCCTGCTCGTTACATAATGCCTGAAAATAAGACAAGGAAAAAAATACAGCAGTTATTGAGAGCTTTGTGTGTAAATATACTACCGTTTTCCACTGCGCATTTTCTACTTTTTCTTAGAGAGCATCTTCCAGTTGTTGATTGAATATGATAGTAAAAGAATTTGTAAGCATATGCATATTTCTGTCGACGAGCAAATACCTACCACCATGATTTGAAATAACATCTCTGATCAACCTCACTTGTCTTTGTATACATATTTACATACATATCCCATTGAGCTTCAAAGTTGATATATAAAAGAAAATACATTTTTTGCTGCAAAAAAGAGTAAAATGAAACAGAGTTGGCGTTTACACTTGGTAAGCGCCTGTCAAATTGTCTAACAAAAGTTGTAACTGCCGTTTGATTAAAAATTACATAAAGCGCAAATCCAACCTCGCTTAAGCATTGAGCTAATAAAATAGCTGTACTTCATTTCTAATAGTTGTATTTCATTTCTGAAATAAAGTACAGCTTGAATTTTTGTATTAAAGTTATAGTCCCAAGGCAAAAAACAAATTTAAAGAGCCTATTCTAAAGAATATAATCTTAGGCATTTGTCATATTTTGCCTATAGATAAGTATCAATTCCTGCTGATTAGCTATTGAACAATTTTTAGGTTATAAAAAAGGCACTATTTTATTGATGAAATTTCATCGAAAAGAAGTAATTTCTTTTTTTCTAAGATGAATATAGAATGACAACTAATGTAAATGGAAATTCGAGTGAGGAAAAACAAAATTTTCTTGTTTTTTTTTTATCTATATTGCATGAGAATGATCAAAAGGTAAAGCTTAGCTTTACATCTATACTTAAAACAATTCTTTTCTAAAATTCATTTTACAGTGTTATTCATTGAGAACTTCTACTATAGTGACGATGACACAAAGGAGGATTGAAAAAGATTCATGAACGTAGCATTGCGATGAGTCTAGCCTTCTTGCAAAAGTTAAGCAAAATTGCAAAGACCATCCAAATTAACATGTACAAAGGAATTTTGATATGTAATATCCTTTCTCTGCCAAATGTGTC
This sequence comes from Cardiosporidium cionae, assembly GCA_015476325.1. NCBI lineage: Eukaryota > Apicomplexa > Aconoidasida > Nephromycida > Cardiosporidium > Cardiosporidium cionae. Next base: position 17,203 of record JADAQX010000447.1, read on the forward strand.
AGATGGCCTGCTATATTATTGCGTAACATTGTAGAAATAATTTGATTTAGGATGAAACAAATTAAGAATAAAAGCTTTTTGCTAGGTTTTTTAATTCTTTCTTTCATTCATTGCAGGAACCTATTTTTGCTGGGTCGGAAAACTTGATGCTAAAGACTTGAACGGCATGCGCTAGCCAATCATAGCACTGAAAACTCTAAATTTATTAATTCACAAAAATTTTTAATCATACTTGGGTAGTTTATTCCTGTCGAAACTTTTTGCTAGAATTAAAGGAGATAAAACATCATTAAAGTTATCCATGAATTGTCAGCTATTGTAAAAATGGTGATGTCAGTTTACAGCAAGTTGCTCACCTAGGCTACGCAAACCATTGTTACTACGATTGGTAGTGCCAACCGAGAATATTTTTTTTAAGCATTCGTATTGCAATAAAAAGATGTATCTTGAAACACAAGACAATTTTAATGATGAACTTGAGAACGCTTTGAACCATTTTTTATTTTCTTTTAAAAAAGGGATTTTGTGAACTTTTTAAAAACTTTCAAAAATCGTTTAAATGAAATGATCACTTTGTGTTTGCCGTACATGGCTGTTTGCTACTGTCTGAATCACGCAAAACAAAAAATAAAATGCAACAGAAAACAGAATATTGGACTCAACATACAGACAAAATGCACTCCAAGTCACTACTCGCACCAAGAATGATCTCTCGGCATGGATCTCCCTGATAATTTTCTCCGGAACAGGGCATGAAGCGAATTCAGAAATGGAACGCAGTTTGAACCGAACTATCTTGCAAGCGACAGAGCCAGCACATCCTATCAAAAGGAAAACTGAACCACGTATTCCCTCGACTGTTTTGCTGTTTAATCCGCACTCCTTGGCTAGAGGTGGAAACAACAGTACTGGGAATAAGCAATTACTACACATAAACAAATCCTTGCATACTTCTATAACCACCAGAAATATTTATGTTGCCATTTGTTCTGGAGCAGAGTACTTCAATTGGCCACTGAAGTCTCCAGGTTTTTAGTTGTTACATAGTCTGACTATTCTATAATTTGCGTCTTGTAAAATTAAAATCGCAAATAAATTAGAATCCGATGACAAGTTGTACTTGAGCTATTGTAATCATCTTTGATAACTTAAATATCATTTTATGTTGGGAATGTTCTTGATGTATCTATTGATTGGAATATTCAATTTTGTCCTTTTATCTATTTCTTTCGCATTTCAGGGCAATACTTTTACAATGTAATCAATGAACTTGGAAAAGAATCTGCGCGGGTAATATTTTTTGCATTGCTATCTCATGTCGTATTTATAAGGCATACATTGGAGATTTACAACGGATAGAATTAGTAGTTTAAAAATAAAAGGGAAAAAAATTACATTGTGTCGAAATGTTGTTGTAGAAAAAGTAATTATTTGATAATAGAAGCGAATAGCCAACTTTTCTAGCAGTTCTTAGCTATTATTTTATATTTATGTGTCCGATTTTTTTTTGGAAAATATAAAAGTCATGCGTAGTTAATTGCATAAGCATATAAAATTCTACATATTGGTGAGGGCACTTTATGACAGCATTCCAATTTTGTCGAAACAAAGTTACTGAAACGGACTTGTCTTACTTCATTTTTGCTGGAGCAATAAAATTAGCAAAATATTTCTATTTTCCAACAATTTAATAATCTAGGACACAGAAAGTGCAGGCAGTTGTGGCTATTGTGATTGATTTTGTAAATAAGTGTAGCCAGAGCGAATAATGCATTAATGAATGTTTTTTTACAAAAACGTTTAAATTGTTAAGGAGTGATGTAATGCTTCTTATTCTTCCCTAAATTAGGCTATCCATGTATTTACCTACTTTTCATGCCGCTGACGGCTTCTTTTTTCAATGATTCTCTATATAATCCTTTTGGTAAAAAGAACCAAGAGATTATTTAGCTTTAGTGAACAAAATCAACTGGATATACATTTCTTTCTAGTTTTGATATAGATAAGCAAACACATAACCAAAAGCTGAAGCTCTATTATAAACATTTTCAGGCACAAAAGTTAAAATCTCCAATCACTTCTGTTTCTAAATTGGCGGATCAAGAAAATCAGATATACGTAAAACGTTTATAAAAATGTATTAAATAAAAATATAGTTTTGTTTCTATAAACTAAAAGGATTTGCCTATTTGTAAATTTATACGATAAAAATTTGAATAATTTTTTTAGTGCATTTATTTGTAAACAATTTTTCAGGTTCAATTCGTCCGAAACCAAGTGGCTGGACTTCTTAGGGTAATTTCATTAGAACTAGTTTCCGCATAACTTCAAATTTCATAATCATTTTTAAGACTATATAAAGCATTAGATGCCACAAAAAAATGCTTTCAATATAGTATTTTGTGATAGGTTGGAATGAAAAATTTATGGATAGGCGAAAATAACGGCCTTGTAAAAGTAGACAAACTATGCGTTCTCGGTACAATGAAATTACTCTAATGCATAAAATGAATAACAAATTAATCAAAAAAGATTTTAAACTCCAAATAACATAAGTTGTGAAAGATTTGCATTAATGAAAATGAAAATGTGTTTTTAGATTTCTATATAGCTGAAAAGTTCCGTCGTCAGGGATATGGCAAGGCAAGTTATTGCTACAATTGAGCGTATTTGCTAAAAAAAGTCTAAAAAACTACTTTAATTCATTTTTGATCTATTTGATACTTTTTTCCTGTTTTCCAGATTCTTTTTGATTGTATGCTTGAAATTGAAGGAATGGAAGCTAAAGCATTGGGGTAAGAAAATTTTTATCACTAAAGAATTGATAAAGGGTACACAAGCTATTTATCTAAGATACAGTAAAAAATAAGCTTATCTAAGGTTCTAGTAATGACTCTAAAAATTTAATTAACCATTATTAGTAGTTATTATTATGACAGGTGTCTCCTCAAAATTGTGAAGAGCAATGCATTTTACATTTTGTATGATTGCTTATTGCTTAGGTATGATCGACCCTCTAGTAGCTTTTTGATGTTTTTGACAAAGCATTTTCAGTTGGCAAATCCCAAATCACAGGTATTCCAAAAGCTTTCTATGAAATTCACGGAAAATCCCTACGAACAGAGTATGTGCAGATAGAATTACAGTAATAAAAAATACGAAAAAATTTGCAATTTTACAGTCCAACAATTTTGTAACCTTTGATCAAACAAATATGAAGGTAATTATTTGAATTTTTCTACAATAAAAAGCCTGTGCTTTCACTTAAAAAGATTTATAATTCAGGTTATAGAAATGCATAATGAAAATGCAGAACAGACGTATAACTCATTTGGGAACAAAGAAAGACATTGCAACTATCTCGCTGAATGGAATTGGTAAAGGTCAAAAGTTAACAACCCATGATATGACAAACAATTTGGAAACCACAATGCAAGAGACAAGCAGATATAAAGAGCAATCGTCTCACCAATCTGCTTTCCAATCGATCTTGCACAATATTTCCTATCAACATAGCTAAACTGGAATAAGTACTAAAATTTCCAATTTAATGAACGTGATTTTTCACCAACACGACTTTACACGCATTTTTCGAATTGATATGATATTAAAAGTTTCTTACGTTTACTGGACATATTCTTACAAAACGATTTGTGTGAAGACCTTGTTGCAGTGACTGTGATATTCAATAGACCCACCTGCAGCTAGACTGAAAACAAATTTCTAATGAATCAATTAACAGCATTGTTGACACTATTATAGACACTTACAAAGTCTCTCATCGCAAGTTGTAAACAAACCTGGTCTCAGTAAAATTACTCAGTTGAACCATGTCTCGATTCGACAAACAATTTGCAAAGAAACTTCACTATTATAAAAGCGATCATTTGAAAGATGACCTTGTACTTACGCGTACTTTTTTCCTATACAATTGAGGACGTTGCTATTGATATATCCATATTCCCATTGAATTTATTTTCCATATATCGAGGAGTGAATTTTAAAATTTGCACTTGTAACGTGCATATCATAATTATTATGGATATTGCCAGGAGGAGGGCATGCGTGGATTGGGCAACCTAGTCAGATCTCAAAGTTAAATGGGCCTAAGCCATATAATTTATTGTGAATGCTTTTGCAAAATCATGGAATTGTCACTCTATAAGAAACTCTTTGAAAAACCATTACAAAAGTGATGCTGGAAAAAAGTAATATTTCTAAAGCTATCAAATTGCATTTGTAATTCCGAGTTGTCTGAAGAAGCCTAAGACTTTGCACTTTTCTCATCGAATTTTTCCATATTTCCCAATTATATTCAACTGTAACCTACAAATAATTTTGACTTCTTAGCCGAACAACGCTTGTTAGAAGACAACTGGATTTGTTGAATGAATATAATTTTTTCAACTCATCAACTGGCATTTTCTGCGATGTTTGACTAGAAAATATACTGTAGAGTTGATTGAACGCAAGTTAAATATTTCGAAAGGATGATTAAAGAAAAGGATATTGTATTCACTTCAGCTGCAAAAGAAATGCTGTGGATTGTTACTTTTTTTGTATGGTAACTTATTTCTTTTTGGCAAAATAGTTTGAAGAAACAAGGTATAAAACCCATTCACACCTTAGCTGTAGCGAGCTACATCTTTGTCTGGGCTCGTTTCGAGTGACTTTGCGGTGCATCAAGAAAATTAAAGAATAAAAGATCTGCCGTTACCACCCCTATGTAGATCTACAAATTAAGGGGATTGATTGGTACAGTGGATTAGAGCGAATCTAACCATAATTCAACTGAGAAATGAATTTTTATATACTTTTTGCTTGTGCAAGTGAAGGAATTCTCTTGAAACAATTTTGGATTTATGCCACTAAATTGCTTAACTTCCTTTCGCTGAGACCAATTTCATCTTGCTAGTATGCTTTTTCCTTATCCATCTTTTAATGAAAGTAGCACATATTCAGTTGCTGCTTCCTACAGCCGGATTAATCTTTTTCGTAAAGTTATACGAAGTGGCTAATCTGATTGGCCTTGCAATATACTGCATTCTTCAATAGTTTGCTTTTGACTACCTGCTCGAAAGCATTTTTGATTAGAAAGCAGCTAGCTGTGTACGAATCTGAGAGTGTTTGTTGTTTTCTTATCAAGCTACATTTGAGTAATGAGATGAAACACTTTTTGCTGGATTTCGGTATTTTTTTACCCATATTTTTGATAAACTAGAATTAAAATTGTCTTGTTTTGTCGTAATTAATAGAAAGGTGCTGTGCAAACTTACAGAACGCGCATTGTAAGAGAATTTGCATTTTTGAAAGTATGCTTATTGGCTTACCACTAGGTAATTTGTAAAAACAAGATGAAAATGAAATGGATTATTAAAAAAAAGTTTAGTCCTTAAGGCTATCCGTTGATTTGTATGTTATACTTAATAGTGCAGTTTTGCGTTTCTTTGTTTTTCTGCTATTGGTGGAGGCATTTGTAAGAGTGAAAAGTTGCCCTATACCCAGTTGTAATCTTCGTTTCGTGGATCTTTTTTCAATCATTGTTACTCCCTAGAGAATATATATACTCACTGTTTTTACTTTGATAACTTTATAATTATGTTGTGTTATGCTAAAAAATCTCAATGTTTAGCGCTTGGTTTTTGTAAGTAGCTGTTGAGCCATTTCGCGTTGCAATTTTTCTTTTTGTACTATAGAAATAATAATTTTTTACTTGTTCCGTACACCCAAGACATTTTGGAAATAAAACACTTGATTTGAACTTCGTAACACTGAAGCAAATCGGAATATTTTTATTTCTTTTCTGTCGTATACTTCGTAAATATGGAGAAAGTTTACAACGCTCCAGTATCTTTACAATTCCCAAGTGATGAGGTCTTTCCACAACAGTTGTATTTTAATGAAGAATATATGTATCCTTATAATGAAAGTGGTTACCCTTCCCAACATTGCTTTGATTTGCCTGACAAGGTATGTTATAATTCCTCTAGTCATGATACAGTTTTTACCCTTTGAAAAAATTTAGTTGTCTTCAGAGGTTTTTTCATTTTTTTGCATTTGTTTTTTCTATTAAATTTATTTAGCTTGCACATCTTAAATCTGCTATATCCTCGCGTTCCAAAATGCAAAGGTTTTCTCCAGAAATCGATAACGACTTTCCAATTTCACAAGACGAATCTAGTGAAACAATTCAATCGATGACTTCTTCGGAGGAAGGAAATTTGTTATCTGTTAGAACTTTAGGTAATGATTGTATTGAATGCTTGCATATTTTATCACCTCGTTGTATCTTTTAAAGTCAATTTTGTTAATGTTTGGAATTTTATGCTATAGATAATATTGAATATTACCGAAGTAATGCTGTCTTTATGACTATTTATTCTTAGGGATGGATACATTAACCCGTGATGATAATGGATTGCATGTTCAAAGTATAAATCCTAATATTAGCAGCCAACAGCCAGCGTTTATAGAATCTACTTTGAAATTGCGAGAGGCTGTGGTACAAACTGAAGGCTTTACTTTGCCATTGAGTGGACCATTTTATATGGGATCGCATTGGAATTCATTGGAAGATGACAAATTATTGGAAGCTTGTCTTTATTTCATGCATTTGAGAGCTGAATTTTTACATTTGATGGGATTTTCTGTTATCGAATCTCAATGTCATCCTTACGAAGTAGAATCATTATCTGGATCCAAAAAGCGGCGTAAAAATAATTCAAAAAATATGAAATCGGCATTGCAATGCTCATCGAAATGTCATAAATCTATTGCTCACTCTTCAAAGAAAGCGGCAATAGAAATGAGCTTGTTCCCAAAATCTTCAAATTCAGTAAGCTGCTCCTCACCCAGTGACGTTGCTATGGCTGATTCTATTTTATGTAGTGATGAGGAGACACGCGCTTCTGGTGTCCCTGTAGATAATCCATTTTTTAATCGTGCGAGGGAATTATCTACATCTGACAATACGGGGGAATATTCTATCACAACTAACGGTCGTTATGCATCTCGCCGCCTGGGGATTTTCAGAGAAAATAATGCTACATTACCTCTTGATCAGGTGGATAATGCAAATGCACGAAAGAAAAACTTGTCAGAACCTCTTCATTTAGCAGATAATAATGCAACTCCTGGGAGGCCACGCATGAACAGATCTGATTTTGCTTGTACTTTATGTCAAACACGCAATACTCCGCAATGGCGATATCTGGAATATGAGCCAGTTTGCAATGCATGCTATATGCGAGCGCGAAAGTTACAACGTACATCGAGTATTCAAAGCAATGGCATTAACAACGGTATAAGATTGAAATTGAATTGTCTTCAATTTCCTGGAAAAGATAATGAAGCACAGACGAATGGTTCTTCTCAATGGCATGCTCCAAGTCTTGCACCTGTCAAAGATGAACCCGCGGCCGCTGATTTATCTCAGAGTTTTGAATATCCTGTAGAAATTCCTCCAGAGCTATGTGTTGAGTCCAATCATCAAACGATAGGTTTTGAAAATGAAGAAGTATCAGAGCATGCAGTAGACGCTGTGCTCTTAGGAGATAAATCTCCAAAACTCTCAGTCTCCGAAAAAGAGCACCCAATTTGTAATTTCAGAGACGAGATATATCAATTTGCAAAGTCAAAACAAGATCAAATGCCTTTTGCTCCTAAATTTTATGAAAATGGTGATTCTGGTAAGTTGGACTACTTGAAAAAGCAGCCTATTTCCTGCCATAATTATGATAATCACGCAAAATATGGCTCTCGCATTCGCAGTGGCCGAGAACTGAATGCTTTGAGCTGGTCGGACGATGGAGAGCAGTAGCTATTTATCTACTCTGCAGTATTGCCCTGATGATCGTAGACGACTGTTCTATATGCATACATCATTGAAATAGTGGTGTTGAATCGCATTAAAAGTTCTTTGCACCATTGTGTTCGGATAGATGCTCTTTTAGGCACAAACAAGTTTTTGAAAAAAATTAATTGAAGTAGTAAACCCTGGTTAGATACTGCGTACCTTTAATTAAAACTCAGGTTTTTTCATTTTACATTTAAATGCCAATTTTTTTTGTTTTTTTTTATGTTTTGAAGGAAATTTAATTAATCAGGTTTGTTGTAATTTTACCATTGTACACAATAATTTTTATATTTCTTCGTTTTTGTTTGAAGCCACTCCATTTTCAGTGGAAAATATTTATATTTTATAGTCGAGTTGAAGCATATTTTTGTGACGTCGATAGACTTCTTGAAACTCTTCAATGGACATTATTATCTGTTTCGGATGTGCAACTCTTATCGGTTCAGCTAAAGCTCCCTAAAAAGGGATGCCATTTTAATTTACCTTTCAATCCTTTTTATGTGACGCATTGGCATTCATGATAGCTTTCAATTACCCGTGACCTAGAATTTTCTGTTAAGAATGCCATGACTTACGAAGAGGTACTAAATTTCAATAATTAATCTTAGGTTGCAAAATAATTTGCAGCTATAATTCTATTTAACATTCTATAGATGTGAAGTATTAATTACAAAGTTTTATATTTCTATGGCACACCATAACACTTCTATAGCAAAAGTGGCACACATTTTAGTTGTACTATAAATACTCACATATCATTTCTGAAAATACTCTCAATTATATAGAGCTTAGTGTTCATATCCTTTAGGAATATAATTTGTTATAAATTTTTTTTATGTGCTAAGCAAAACAAAATTGCGTCATTATATCTGGTAGCATGTTCTATCATTTAGAAAACATTTTATAAGACAGGATGAGAAGCTATTGAAATTTGCGACTAGTTTTAGTAAAAGGTTTTAGTAATGCCCCTGTTTTATTGCAAAATTATTATTGTCCTCACAGATAGATTGACGAAACAAAAGTCAATCTTTTCCATAAGTGCAGCAAGTTTATTTGCAATACCATCATGTGATTTCGCATTGAAATCCTTTGCTATATAGTACGAGTGTAATGCTTTCGTTGAACTGCAGAGGGGTTAGTTCACTATGATTCAGCACATAACAAAGTATACTAAAACTGAGTGAAATGAAGCCACTCGATAATTACCCAAAAACATAATGCGTGCAGGATTTGCGTATAAATGGTTTTTTGCATCCTTTTGTAACATTAACCTCAAGTGAACACTATATTAAGAGAGGATGGGATTATCCAAATAAAGTTGTTGAAAGTTGCAATTAAGAATGATGAAAATTTTGGCTTGTCTTTTCTCCTATGTTCTGTTTGCGCTTTTTTGTAGAAACTAAGTTCGTTTGCTCTTGTTTTTTCTTGTAGCAAACACCGACGAATATTATGTATTGAGTTGTAACATATTTTCCTATTTGTCAATGTAGACTCTTTCTCGTCAGAGTATCCATGATGTAATTGAATGTCCATTGAGTGAGTAACAATCTAGCAACAAACACATTCTCCTTTCATTTACTAAGAAACTAAATTAAAGGCTTTACAAAGTTCTCAGTAGCCAAAAGTGGTTTTAAAAGGCAGCTTTACCCCAATCATTATTAGTACTGATATGATAGAAATTGGGTGTTTAATGACATGCCGTAACCATTCTTGTACTTTACAGTCATGAAAGAGGATTCAAGTGAAGAGAAGTGACAAGGGAAAAGAATTAAACAAGGGCTTGCCATAGACCTGAGTCGATAGGTTGAGTTAGGCAATTCGATATTTCATAGGGTAATATATCTGCATTTGTCGATCTAGTTTTGCTTGGGGTAGTCGTCCCAAGTTTAATATATAGCAACGCCAAAACCAAATTTATATATGCGTGCTCAATCTCCCTGGTTCGCTGAGTTGAATAATAATTCACTTAAAAGCGATTTTTGCCATCGCGATAATCCGCAACTGTTTGAAGTAAACATTGTCCTCATGAGAAGGCAATACATATTTGGTATGATTCTTTTCGTAACTATAGCACTATGGTAAGCAATAAATGCTACTTCCCAATCATGTGTCTGAACATTACATTATTTGCTTCTGTATTTCTGCCGATTTGTACAAAACAACTTTTTTATATCAAGTAAATTTATCAATTTTTTCAGTTTCGAATTGCATTTTCGAAGCACTTCATCTTTTAAAATCACATATGAAAATATTCCTACCTGTATATATTTTTGAAGCGTGAGCGCGAGAAGTATATAAGCGCTGCAATAACAAAAAATGATTTAGCTTGATAACATGTCGAGCGACCCCCGTTTGAAACATTCCCTTGCCATCTTCTGGAGAGTTACAATATGGCGTAATTCTTTTGAAATATAACTGTGTGCAAAACACCGTTAAAAAGATAGAATGGTAGCAACAGAAACTTTTTAACCATCGAACTCTGCGTCCCAAACTCTATGAAGATTTTTCGGTTATAACGGTACAGAAAATTTTCAAGGTTAATTATGCGAAATACGACTCGATAAAGTATGCTTTAAAAAACAGCGTATAGGTCATTTGTCGTTTTATAACCTAGTCAATATGGAGCAAAATGAATAACTTTTTCTGTGAACTGTCTTACATCTATTCATGATTATTATACCATAGTTGTAAGTCATATTATAAATGATGTTGCACAGTTTTACCGTCGCAGGAGGATGGCAACACGAAAGGGTATACCTTCATGCCAATCTCATTCGTAGTTCTTTTCTGTGTTTTTTTGCCTTGGTATTGTCTATTCTTTTCATATCTGGAGGATGCGGAAGTTCAGTCTTGACGCAAGCAAAAGAGCAAGAACCTAACCCTCGAGTGCAAATTCAGTTGGTAAATGAAAAAACGTCGTCACTACTGAGATACATTGAATCTTGTCCACACGAGCAACCACCGTCTGGTTTTGATATCTTGTTATCACAACCTATGCCTATTCGGTACTATCATATTCTCCTTCGATGCTCGAACCAGCACTTCTTTAAACAGATTCCTGAACTGCCCATTGGCGAAGAATTGGAATTACAGTTTGCTAGACCAAACAGATGTACTTTCTACAAAATACCGCAACGCCAACTTAAGGGAAATACCCGTTATGGTGTCAAAGAATCGTACTTAGGCAGCAGTGCTACTTCTGATTTTATCTTTTGGTTGCATGGTCAAAATTCTTTGCCTCCATCAAAATTTGTATCAAGCGAATTGTGGCAAAAATTTGAAGAACTCATGGAAATGCAACCAAATGTAACGGATGACTTGGAAAGTACAGCAAATTCGTTTAGCAATTCCTTAAAAAACTTGCGCAAAACTATTAGTAATTTCCCTGGTTTGCAGCGGATTTGGGACTTGATTATGAGGCACACTTGGAGGACAGATTTAGAGGCCAACATCATAGACAGTAGCAACAATTCAGTTCTTCCTATTGTAGACATACCTACCATTAAGCTTCTTTCTTCGGAAAACTATGCGAGATACTACGTGTTGGAGGTTTGCATACCTTTGCGTGGTTTTTCCTACAATATGTCTTATTTACACACCACAGTTCCATATAATTTGATACTACTAGAATATAAGTTTGGAGTTGCACCTGTATTTTGGGTTATTGGTATTTCACTTGGTATTTCTTCAGTTTTAGCTTCCTTCCTTATGAGCGCTGTCGTAAAATATAAACTTTGCAACAAGCTTTATCGCTGGTTTAGCCGATCGTAGAGATGAGCTTGTCAAACATATGCTGATTCTTCAAAATAATCCTGATAGCCTCGAACACCTTTTTTGTACAGTATAAACTGTCATGCTTTTGTTTGAGCATTTTATTGATATATCACTACTTTTTTTCCTGTGAAATCGGCAGTATTTTCATACTCAGAATCTTTTTCTTGAGTTTGTATTACTGGGGTGGCTTGATATTACAGTATCAATGTATCGAATATCCAAGTGTAACATAAATTGAATTATTAAACAGTTGGTTTGTTATCATGCAATAGCAAACTGAAAATTGATTTCCCCACATCCACTTCTCTACAAAGATTAAACACACGTATCTACAACTTCAATGCCTTTCGGTCAATACAAATGACACATTTCAGAAAATTTTAAAATCGATGCAGTATTAGCACACATAAATCCCTTTCGTAGATATATTTATGTAGCGTAATTTCATTAAAATTTTAAAGAAAAGTAGCAAGGTAAAGGTATTCCAAAAAATCTTGCTTAATGACTTTCAATTCTGTAGGAATACGGCAGCGATGCATAAAATTTGTCTACGGCTACACATTTCATGCTGAGAAACTAGCAATGAAACGGTTACAAAATGATCCTGTTAATAGGAAAAACATACGAGAGAATCTACCATCATTGCAAAAAGCAAGCTAGCAACAATTCATTCCATGCGAAACAGAAATCGAATATCCATTCAAAATATCCATTTCGCAGGAGTTTCAAGTTAGTGAGACATGACAGGGATGCGGTACAATTCCTTATTGCAGACAGAAGATCATTTAGCAGCCGCCAATTATCTTTTCCAGAGGCAAGAGAATTTACTGTTGTGTCGTCTGACTTAACTGTTTCCAGCAGAAGATAATTGATATGTAGTGAAATGCAGCGCCAAAAAACTCTATCAATGGCTACAGATAGACAAGAAAAACAAACAAAATTAAGGTTTTCAATAGAAAGGCCATCATGAGCGGCAAAACGGTCTGTGCATTCCCAGGTGCCCAGGAATATGTTAACCTGTAGAAAATGGTTGAACCTTCGGTAGCTTTGCATTGTTAACGTTCAAGTATAGAATTATACTAGTTCAGAATAGGCGTTTGTGCTGCTTGCTGCGCTTGCATCATTTGGGCTTGAATGTCAAACATTTCGCATTCCTTCTCGTATTGAAAAAGGACGGGTCCAACTAAAAGTAGGCTTCCCGTTAACAGAATCCATAGAGTCTGGCGACAAGCCCACCAACTTATGCCTGGAAGACACTTTAGTCGTTTGACAACAACAGCTGATTTTTTTTCTCCAAAAAATTTGCTTAGTATGCCACCCATCGTGTAGGATTGCTTATCAATATAAAGTAAAAACAATGGTAGTTGAGCACGTTTGAGAAACAAAACGAAGACCGCTAGCTGCCAGCAAAGTCATAAAATGCAGTAGACGAATGCTAGTGAAAAGAGAAGCTCTAAAATATTTTGATGAGGCAGCAGTTTATAAAGATTGAAATTGCGGAACACAACAAAATGAAGGAGAAGCTGCAGGCAACTTGATGACGAACTATGCGTGCTCACCGATAACTGTAAGGGCATGCAAATTGAATGAATAACAACTCTAGGAATAATAGGCAAAAGCAGCTAGTGCTGCACGCTGACTACAGAGCTTGAACAACCAAAAACGCTACCGAACATTTAATTTGTGATCCTATACAGTACGTATGAAATAGATGCAACAAAAAGCAGTTGAAATTCAAAACTTGCAAGAACAGTTAATTTCAATGCGTAGATTCGGTGTGAATTGATAGAGTCGCATCATTTTCAAGAGATAATTTTTATTAGTAAAGTGAGAATAGAAAAACGACGCTCACGGTAAGGATTATTAATAAGATATTTGTGGAAACTAAAGTTGATTGCGAATAAGTAACATCGCAAAGTAACATTTCAAATTTAAAAATATTATTCAGCATTACAATTAATCAATTGAAAATATTCTACGTACATTAACATAATATTCTAAGTACATTAGCATATTTTATAATGGAGTATCGTAACTATGGATTTGATAATGGTGATGCAAGCTCAAATCAAACAAAAAAAGTATTAAATTGACAAAATACTAAAATAATTTCAGATTAAAAGATTAAAACCACAAGCTTGTCATGCTAGAAAGAATTAAGCATGGAAATATATTTTCAACTGAACGATTTTTCCGAAAGGTATTTTTTAACAAGCAAGTGGAATAAAACTGTGATTTCAAAGTCCCGCGTGTAATAATTGTGAGGCACTCGTACTTTCTTTATAGCTAATTTATATAAAGAGTTAATCGAAGTCAGCGATATGTTCCATAAGTAAGACGTATAGCGTAGTCTTAAACTTGATGTGGAAGGAGAAAGAGAGAAATAGCTGTAAAGTAGAAAACTTCTCTAAAATGAGCCATGGAGCGATAAAGAGCAGGAGAGAAACAAAAATACATTTTCAGTAAAAGTAAATTAAAGGTGTGTATGCAATAAAACCAAGACATAGAAAGTATTCAAAAACAATCTTGCTTATACTATAATTCAGACACAAGCCAAAAAGATGATTTATTCGCCAGCTTAAATAGTATTTTTAACTAAATAATGTTAGTTGAAATCTATATGTACAGTAAGTTAAATAAAACCCTAATTAAAGAATACCTAAAACTGAATTAAAATGATTACTACTATTAATAACCAAGTTGTTGATTCTAATTCGTCTCGCAATTCCTATTTTAACGCTAAGAAGTTATCCTCTACTACTTTGAGGATAGAGATTAGCATTAGTTTGACTTCGTTTTTTTTCGCGTAAATTCAAATATAAACGCTTTCAATTAGTTCTAACTTGTCCTGTTAGGAGTAGAAACGTCTTTAACAACAATTTATTCGTTATAAGACCTTATTTTATAAATTAAATTAAAACAAGGCTTATACGTAATGTACACTGGTTACACCTTGTAGAGGATGAAAAACTCAAAAAAGAAAAATATGAAAATGTTTGTTTAAAGATTTTTCAGCTATCACCGTTCTCCATCCGTTGCGAAAAATTTGTCTTAAATTAAAGTACTATGCCTATGTTATGGTATAATCATAAATTGCTTGCAGATTTTTCAATTGTAGAATCATGACAATTGATTGTGTTTTGAACCAAGGATACTCAGCAGTGCAGACTGTGCCAATGCAGTTGTAGTCTCCAACACTTTTTCCATTAGGAGCTGAAAAAACGTGTAATTCAAAAAACCATATACACCTCTTGGCTCCCATTGTAATTAAGAACTAAGTCAATACAAAAAGCTGTGTACATTTGTTTTCTAAATAATGCTTGTACCATTTACAAAAGATAATCCACTATTCCAGAGAGACCTGTATAACAGTTGAATAAACCAGATGCAATCTAAACTTCTAGCACAAATACATTAAGCATTACTTTATGCAATGCTTAGCAATATCAAAAAAACATTTACGGGAACACTAACCGAGTAGCTATATGATAAAAAACTAGTGCATATGTGTTTGAATTTTCGTTAATCATTTCAAAGAGTATCCATTCCAAATTCATATCACGAGGAACAAGAGATGTTAAATCAGCTGTTTCTGCAAAATGAGGGTTTACAAATTTGGAAGCAATGGTATTCTGGTGAAAAAGAGAATGTAACTCAACAAGAAAACGTGGTGAATGTTTTTGAATTGTAGACTGAGTAAATGCAAAGTGTGATGAAATAGCATGGGAACTGGTTGCAAGTGTCACAACACAAGCATCCCATGCATAGGGATACGTAGAAGATTGCTTTAGAAGTGGAATAAGAAGATTGCACAGAGATGGCTTGCCATTTTCTAAGAATTCTGGGACGGCAAATCTTAACAGGCTTGGAGTAAGAAACGTTTCTGGTAAAAAGAATAACCTGGTAAAAAAAGTAGATGCATTCTTTACACCCTACAATATAAACAAAGTTTTAAGCATTAAAAGTATTAAAACTACAATTTTCGAGCATTTCTTTTAGCGTTTGTATATATGCATAGACCCATTCTATAAGAACCCTATTCCAACTATTTTATTTATTCGCACACCCTATACCACACACCTTGAATAATATGGCAAGACAAAAACAACAAAATCCAAAGGGATTTCACTACGAAACCAATTTAAATCATCTTCTAGTGTTAAGAATTTATATGACCTGGCAAACAAAATCAAATGAAAAATTTATGATACTTCGACCCGATCAAGAACGCAATGCTATACAAAATTGTATAGAGAATGAAATCTGATTTTGCAACACTACTTCTGAATTTTCTCACCAACAACACAACACACGCTGCTGACATTGCTCGCATCGTGCTGTTGCACATACTTCAGTAAAAAGTGAACTATTTACTGAAGAAATGATGGAAGAAGGAGAGATATATGCCTTGCAGCGGATGCTATCGTATTTGCATAGTCTCAAGGGTGCATTGACGCATTCTATAATACCTTCTCCCACAAAAAATGTAAGAAATGAAAAGGTAGAAAATCGCAGAGCGTAAGTTTGACAGACAAGTAACTCCGTTTCGCTTTTAGAGTATGCCTCACACATA
Organism: Cardiosporidium cionae; assembly: GCA_015476325.1. Classification (NCBI taxonomy): domain Eukaryota; phylum Apicomplexa; class Aconoidasida; order Nephromycida; genus Cardiosporidium; species Cardiosporidium cionae. The sequence goes on from JADAQX010000447.1 coordinate 33,405, forward strand.
TGCAGTAAGGGAGAAACTGTTTTATAGCCTACTAGAGTCAATGCACATATACCCTCTTCCTTTTGCAAAGCATAATCCAAATAAGGAGTTAATGAATGACTCAAGAGATGAATAGGAAATTCCATTGATTGATAGCGGTGAAGCTGCGGAAGAATCCGATAGATAGTCACCATGCTACACCACAACAGATGATTCTATCCATTTAAAAAACTTCAAACACAAGGAGTAAACTGTTCTCATGTTTTCTTATATTTAATAAGGGCCATACTGTATGTCTTACCAAATGTTTTCAATGCTAGTATCCATTGAGTTTGGTAAAGGGTATAATTCTATGCATTCCATCAGAAATATATGGGCATCTCCTAAGAAATTTACATGCGTTGTATGTATACGAAAAGATCCTCTATCCTGAAAAAATGCATCTTCCACTTTTGTTTCATCTAAACCACAAAAATACAGAAACATAAACAAAATATATATGGATTCTTATTTGTCAATCAAAATTATTTTTAGTATACTAATACACAATTTAAGTCTTAGCTTTCAATACACCACGGGTAACAGATGAATTTACATGCATTTCGACGCAAAAACATTTTATTCATTTTTCCAAGGAAATTTTCTTCTAAATGATGCTGGATGTTACGCTGATAAAATAAAATATAAAATAAAAAGTCTTATTCTATTAGAATGACTGGAAAAAAAATAATATTTCAATAAAACAATCTGTCATGAAAAATACTCAGAGGAATATATGCACAAAGAATAAGTATAATGCGTACGTCATAAAAGTCTAGAGGCACCCATCCTTGTGATAGTTGTATCCATAAAGATATTGAATTACGAGAAACTAATACTATTTGATCATATGGACTGGTAGAGGAAGTACAATCAGAGGATTCAAGGTGGATAAATGAAGAAGTTCCACGATGTGTCGAAATAGCCATGGCTAGAATTTCTTCCCCTACGGAGCAAGAATTAAAAGTTTCAGCAACGAAGGGTGGTTATTTACGGATCTAAAATTACAAAAAATTTAAGTTTCTAGAAAAAGGAAAACATAACCTTAAAACTTATCATTCCCCCTTGCACATAAAATTTTAACCCCTGCTCTATCCATAGATATTTTAAAAAAATTATCCACACATGTCATTCATTCACACACACATTTTTGAGTTACTCTTAGTGCATTCTCCGATTTTTTTAGAAATAAGTACCCACTTGTACTACCTGCATGAATATGTTCAGACGAACCCCAAGGTAAATATTCTATTTTTGGAAGTACAGTATTATACCTCCCTGCATGAAACGCATCCTGTTTTTTTGATTTAAGATGAATTTCTACTTTAGGTGAAGGGCTATATGACATTTTTTCGTAAGTGTTTCTATTGTAATCCAGAGACTGTGGCTCGTTATTTGATAACATCTTAAGTTTCATTTTTTCCTCTGTAGCCTCAACAAAACTTCTACTTTTGAGCAGACTAACATCTTTCTTTAGATAAGAAGATACAAGATGATTCATAGAAATGTAATTTTCAATTTCGAAACAAGCCCGTTCCAGCAAATCTATTGATTTATACAATCGCGTATTTAGATGTGATGATGGATTATAACTGATAAACACAAAAGAGAACAACATAATAAAATTGATGATTTTATTTTTATAGATGGAAATTGGAAAAATATCTCTCTTTTAGATAGCTTGCACCACTTAAGCATCGCTAAACAAACAAATAGGAGCTTTAATCAATTCAGTGGCTGAAGTAGAGGCAAACTATTTTTAATTCCACTACTAATGCTTTCATGACCGAAAAATCCTTCTTTAGCATAGCACAAAAAGCACCAAGAATTTCTTCAAGCACATAAAGTATCCACATGTTGAATTGCTACAAATTTTCAGAAAGATTACACACCTTCGTGGAGAGTAAAATGCACGGCACTATTTCCCTTCCGCCTTTAAAAATCAAGAAAAATTAACTACGAGCAATTGTAGAACTTCTTTTCCATTCAAAATATTAATACTTTCGCGCTTGTGTAAAAACGTTTTGATCTACTATGTATTAAAGCTTGTTTTTACCAATCTATACTGCTAATATAAACTCCTGAAATAGGAAAGCATGGCAGGGGTACTATACGAAAATCTTATGCCCCTCTCTTAAGCAAGAGGATTTTTATTTATCTAATTGTTGCAAAGTAATTATCAGTCCCAAAATACACGAGCAAAGAATACTCTCTTTTGTTCCATACCTAACGAATTTATAAAGCCGTATCAGTGTGATTAAGCAACTCTCTTTAACACAAAAGATACCGAAAGCATCATTCCATGGATAATCTCCTGCAGGATGCATATTCAGAGAGTATAGAAAATGGCAGACTAACCAATGTTTTATCCTTAATCGCAGCACATTGAATATACGCACATTCTAGATATGAAATAAATTTATTGCAATACAAAAAAAAAATACCAGACAAGACGAATTTAGGAACCATCATTGTTTAAAGATAAAAAGGTTGGATTGTATTTAGAAAAGGATGGGTAGGGAAGTTGTACGCGAGCTGAAGTAAAAGTGAGTTAATGCGCTGACATTTTCCTTAACTGGCTCATCCATGGGAAGGGAAGATGAGAGAGGGTTTTGAATAAGAAATATAAGTACAATTAACCCTCCATATGGTGTTACGGTTTGTGTAGAAACATGATACTGGTTTTGAGTGAAATATCGTAATGTAAAAAGCAAAAAGGAAGTCGTTCGAAGATAACTTTCAGGAAGAGGATGCATCGGTCCTCAACCATTCTTACTCTTAAAACGTGAAACTACTGTAACAAGAATAGCAATTTAATATAAAGTAGTTGCTATTCGCAGTACAGCGATCCAACTGGCTATCTGCAGTGTAATTTTTTGTGGAAACATGCAAACGCTCGTACTATTTTTTGAAAGCTCGTCCGTTTACTCGAATCTGTGCTGCACAAACTACTTCATTTTGAATAGATCACTATAATAAAAAAATGTATTAGGTTTCTCAAGATGTGATTCCAAAATTTCTGGGAATGTGGTGGAACTTTTTGTAGTTTTCGGATGTTTGGGATTACTAGAGTGGAAATGCTCATTTTCGGACGAAAACTTTGCTAAAATGAGAACTATTTCTCTCTGTGTTTTTTCATCTTTTCTGTATAATTTACTTCTAGGCAGTGTTTGCTTCTGTGATATAAGTCTACCTAAAGCAGTTCATCACCCTTGCATTCAAGCATGGAAACTAAATTTGCCTTTACCCGTTTGTCCTTCGAATCACTATTGTTTGCACGGAAGAAAAGCTTTCCCATTTTCAGTGTTTGTTACTGTGACTCCTGTTTATTTTAACTTTGACAGCTTTAGGACGCATTTCAATGTTCTTCTCCAAAATGCACCGATGCATCCTTCAAAATCATCCCCTGAATTGAGTTCCCTATTTTCCTCTTTAGGAGGGTTGAAAAGCTCCAATCAATCCAACGCCTCACCAACATGGAGGGAATATATGCACTGGTTACCTCCAGATGCAACACTTTCCAATGAGATGGCTGATACTATGCCTATTGAAGATTTACCTGTGAAAGAGTTAGTGATTGACAATATGACCATTCGATATCGCCAAGCTACAGATAGTTCTCCAAAGTATATTGATATACCAACTTACAATCAAATACAAAAATTGTGGGATCCACAGAAATTGGATAAAATCCGTAATGGTATCAAAGAGCCATTTTTTTGCTTTTTAAAAAAAATTATTTTTTGTTGAGACATGTTGGTATTGACATACATGCTTTAAACTCTTATTTCGAGAAAAGTTTATAACTGTTTTAAAAAAAAAAAATATATTTGGCATTTTCTGTGTTAAATTAGAAAACTATCAAGATTACAACATCCCGGCTGAATTCCCAGCGGATAGTTGGATCCCATATCCAAATTCTTTCAAGAACAATAAAGAAATTAAATGTAACAGACTAGAAAAAATGATTTTAGTACCATTACAATTTTTATTTATTTTTTATACATTTTAAATACCTTTCTCTGTGAATAAAAAAAAAAATTCAAAAATGCTCTTTTTTTTTTTTAAAGTCTTGTTTTATAATACATTTAACTGTTTTATGATTTTTTTCGGAATAATGGCGTATACTTCCGTATTGACGCGTTGAAATTACCAAATTTTTCCAAAAAAAAAAAAATAGAGAAAAAATTTGTGTTTTTTTGTGAAGTAAACTCCTAGAGTTTGTTTATATTTTGCAGTAATCAAAGTTGACACAGAAACCGATGGTTATGACTACATTCATACATACTATGATCCTAGAAGAAATTTTACGTGGAGTTACAAGCGATACAATCCTTACAAAATAGGAAATGTTCGTTCTTTGGGGTAGTTTCACTTTGAGGTTTACAATGCGTATAACTAAATTAATTTCTTTTGCTTTTTTAGCAACAAAATTTTTATAAAAAATAAAAAAAAAGGGTAATATTTATTTTAAAGATTTCTATTTTAAGGCTTTCTATAAAAAAATAAAAAAAAATTTTTTTTCCTCCAAGTACATACGAAGCATAATAAAAAATTTATATACGTCTATGCATTCGTTTAAAAAAAAAAAATGTACACCTCCCAATGTAAAAAAGAAAAAAGAAAAAAGAAAAAATCAAATAGAGTAAAAAAAAAGAAAGTATAAAGTAGAAAAAGAGAGAAAACAAACAAAATAACATCCCTATTTTTTTCTCCCTTCAAAATAATATATCCACAAAAATGTCTCTACATACTTCCATTGTATATACTTCATTTTGAATTATCTTTGTTTTGCTTCTGTTTTAGCAATCTACAATCCCCTATGAACCTTGGAAATGTGAAACTTACGAAGATCAACGCTAGTATGTGTTCATACATATTTATATAGTAGTTTAATTTTTCTGTATTATGTTTATTAATATTCCTTCAAATATATGTGTATTTAAAAAACCATACTAAAATGAAAGATGAGAAAGAGAGAGAAAATTTTTTTTTTTTGGAATGTTTCCTTGCACATCATGTAAAGTCCTCTCTCTGTATTGGGTAGAAAGAGGAGTACACTGTATTTTCACTATATATATATATAATTTTTTAATTTTATTCGGATTATTTCATATATTTCATATTCAATATCTTAATGTTTTCTACTTAACTTTGTTTCTAATTGACCCTGTTTTGGGACCTTCTTCTATTTTTTTTGATTAGTTATTTACAAAATGTTTCTCTTCCTCCCAAAACTTTGGATAAAGATCTCTTTAGGCAACCTCCTCTTGCTAATATGATGACAGCAGGTAAATCTGTCTATATATATATATAAATATATAGTATAAATAACCAACTTAAACTTTGTATAAATATATTTATAAGCAAACTAAATGTATATAGTTCTCTATACGTTTTACTTTTAAACCTATAGCCTATAAATGAGGAGAAGATTATGTCTCCTATATTTAAAATACTAGGGTTTTAATTTTTTTTAAGATAATATTTTTTTTTTTTTTATATCTTATATATTTTTTTTTATATATTATATATATTTCTATATATTTATAGGAATGTGTTCTACACCTGCGGATGAACAACAATGGAAATATATTCCAATAAATCCTTTTGGGGTTGCACCTACATATCAAAAATTTTGGAAACTTCATACTATTAAGTAAACAGTAAAGAAATTTTTATTTTTAGTAGATGTAACCTTCTTTAACTTTTTATAGGGAAGATTTTAATTGTTTAACTTTGGATTCCTTTTCTTTACAATTATTTCTAATATTGTGTTTATAATAATTTTTTTTTAATACTAATTATAGTATATAGAATTAGAAAAAAAAAAAATTTTTTTTTTTTAATATTAAAAAGTAAAACTTAATATAAATGTATATATAAAGAGATTCTCTTTTATTTTTTTATTAGTTTAATATTTTTATTATTTATATATTATAGAAAAAATAAAGAACGGACACCTGAGATGCGATTTCTTCGTCTAGGAAAGAGTGATTTAATTGTAAGTTATGTTTAAAAAAAAAGGAAATTTTTCTTATGAAAATTAAAACAGAAACGTTTTTGTATTCCTTTTGAAATTTTACATTTAGATTAACCTACTAAGTATATATATACATAATATATACATAGGAGAGATTTGTTTATTAGATAGAATAAAATGACCACTTGGTTTTTATAGTATTAGTATTAATTTTTTTTTTAATCAAAATTTTAATTTTTTTCTTTTTAGGTTTCTGAAATTTGTTTGGGTACTATGACATTTGGTTTACAAACAGATGAGGAAAAAGCTCATACATTATTGGATTATTCTCATGATGTATTTAATGTGAATTTCTTTGTAAGTAATATTTATTTAAAGGTGGAGAAAGTATGTTTGATGAGATAGTAATTTATTTTTAGATTTAAAAATTTTATTTTTTAATTAAAAAATTTTTGAAAATAGAGAGATGTTATAATTTGCTTGTATTGCATTTGTATTTGGTTTTTATAATAGAGTTAAATTATTATTTTATTTTATATATACTTTTTTTAAAAATATAAACTAAAATTTTTTTAAAACGTAACTTTATTAAAAATGTACATAAAATGGATTTTTTTTTTTAAAAATAAAGTATGGAAATTAAAATAAAAAATCCATTTAAAAAAATTTTTTTTTTCGTTTTATAAATATTTTCATATTTATTAATTCAATCCATTTTCTATAAAAATTTATTTTATTTTTGTATGTACTACAAAAATAAAATATACATCTTCTTCTCTACCACTCTAATACATTTATATACTTTTTTCATGTACTCTATATATCTTTTTTTGTGATTTCTATTATCTTTCAAACTAAATATTTGTGTATAGCTTCACAAAATAGGGTTGAGAGTAATTTTTTATATATAGAGAAAATTTATCTCTAAATTTGATAATGGTTTCACGTATTAGATGTATACATTTTTATAATATTTCTAACTTTATTTTATATATACATTTTTAGAATACTTCTAACTTTATTTTATATATACATTTTTATAATATTTCTAACTTTATTTTATATATACATTTTTAGAATACTTCTAACTTTATTTTATATATACATTTTTAGAATACTTCTAACTATATATAAAATTTTGTCTATATAGGATACATCTGAACTGTATCCACTTCCTGCTAGACCTTCTCATTATGGAAAAGCAGAGACCATTCTTGGAAATTGGATTAAAAAACGAGGAAAAATGCATCGATCTCACCTTATAATTGCTACAAAAATTGCTGGTAGAACAACGAATTTGCCATGGTTACGTTCTGATCACAGGTTATATAATTTATAGGGGTTATAGGGAAAAAAAAATTAACGTAAAGTTTTTGTATAGTTTCTATAAAAAAGATTGTTAAAAGATAACTTTAATTTATAGTTAGATAGTTATTTTATTTTTTTATAAAAAGACTATTTTTTTTAACATTTT
>JADAQX010000448.1:0-40753 GCA_015476325.1 Cardiosporidium cionae
CTCTCCCCCCCTCCTCTCTCTCTCTCTCTCTATTTCCATCACCGCTCGCATTACAAGGGCATGTACAGACCCTCATTAAAAATTTCTCTAAAGGCATAGATAAAAAAAAATAAATCAACTTTTACCATTGTTGGAATCAAAGTTCTTAGTAAAGAAATATGTTTGGTATCCTTCATAATAAGTTTTGTAAATACAGCTTGAGAAAATCCTTCCTTTTCTCCTCTCTTTTTTGTGTGATATAGAGAGTCTACCTCCCTGAAAGTGCTGGAGGGCGGCGTTTGGATACACCATTCATTCCCCTTTTCTTCATAATGAGAGAAAGGGAAAAAAACATTTATTTGCTTAGAAAGAAGATAGGTTTCCACTTTCATTAAGGTTTCTCGAGTAGATTCTTCAATAGAAACATCGTATGAATAAAATCTCTCTTTTAATTTCATAAAACAGCAAAATAAGCTTTTATAAAGCATCTGTAATTGGACTTGAGAAACCTCTGGAATTTGTTTTTCTATTTTTGTAGATGTTTCTGAAGAAGGAAGAATCTCCACCAGAGCCTCCATCCATGTAGCTACCAATCGTCCTCGAAGAGTATCCAGAATACATTGTAGCACAGGCAATGGGGTTGTATCTTTCATTTCAGTTGTATTTCCTGAAAAATAGAGTTTAACAAATGAGAAAAAAAAATTTTGTTAAAAAATAACAGAATCTATTAACTTAGAATTTAAAAAAAAAAATCCTAAATAAGTCATGAAATGCGCATTTTATAGAGGGAAAGAGATATTTTTGGGGGAAGTAAAGGAAAAACGTTAAGGGATGTGCAGTGAAAAAGAATTGGAAAGATAAATGTAGAGTTATAAAGTAACTATTAAATAGGGACACGTCCATAGGCAGATATATAGGGTTCATCGAAAATTCCAGAAATAGATAATTCCATAATAAAAAATTAAAAGAGAAAGGAATCCGTCGTTTTTTATACAAATTCTTAAAAAGGTGTTTGTGAGAGGTAAGGGGGCAAAGAAAATGTTTTAATTTTAACTCCAAAAAAAATTGCAAATTTTATAAAAAAGAGAACCCTTCCATCCATTTTTCATTACATACTCAAACATGAGGATAATTCTTGAACAGCATAAAAAATGGAAAATAAAAAAAACAACCAAAAGACAAGCAATCAGAAAATGAAATAATCATTCTTTCCTCTTCTAATGTCTCACCTCTGAGAGATGAAGCAGCCTGAAGCGTACAAGAGGCATTTATACGAAGAGAAGACCGTCGAAAGAGTAAATCGGTACTTCTATCGAGAAATTCAAAAAAATATTTCCAGCAGATGGCAGACATAGAAGAAAGTACACACTGGTAGGATATCTGCAAAATTTGAATAAGAATTTTATAAACATGCAAAGAAATACAGAATCCTGCGTTAAGAGGAATGTTAGTAAGGGTAATGCGTTGACTACATGAAATAACAGTATAACTTTTAAGAAAAAAGATAAAAGTATTAGAAATATTACATCCTAATACAATGATGAACAGCCAAATGCTTCTACAAACAAAAACTATAGCTCTAGAAATAAAAAATTTGTTAATCAATTTCTAGTGGTAACTAACATAGATTCTTCTTAATAAGAATGAAGAAGAAATTGAATTTATTGAGATCGAGTCTTTTTTCGAATACTATATAGAGAGGAACACACAAAATTTCCATCAAAATTGATTCACAGAATCTGTTTTTGCGAACTAAATCTTACATGTGCAAAAAAATTACTGAAGGAATGTAATTAGGACAAAGAAACTATCTAAAAATATTTAAATGAGAAGAAAGACAAACAAATAAGAAAAGTACTGCCTCTTCAATTTTTCTCCTTAATTCTTTATTAAAACAAAGGAATGCTTCTTTATAAACAGATATGGACAGTTTGCGATTAACAGAATCATACCTTTGAAAGATTTTCCAAATTTCCCCATGTTCGCTCCAATATACTTTTGCAGGAAATATTGATGCGGCGATTTGAAACATCTGATAGAGTAGATGGAAGGGAGGTTGTGGACTGCTCATCCAATGTTGCTGCATTTTCATCTCCATCGTCAAAAAGTGAGTGCAGGAAGGGGCTTTCTTTTTGAATTGTATCCAATGGCTTGACAAAAATAAAATCCTTTGCAGAAAAAAAAGTGTCAAAAGATGCAGAATTCGCCAACGCATCACTCATAAACTTTTGAGATGTAGCAAAGAAATCTGTGGACGGGAAGAGATAAATATAAACAAATTGCCCTTTGGATCTGACTGTTAAAATCAAATCAACAGGAATAGAAGCAAGAGCTGGACTGGCTATCGATGATGTAGGAGAATCAACAACAGCAAGGGGGCCGCCCTCATCCAAGCCAGAATCTCGCGTGTCTCCATAGGTGCCATCCTCGTCCTCATTGTGAGAAAAAGCCCACCCACTGGGAGAATGAGACGAAACAAGGGATTCAGGATAAGGAAAAAAGGGTGTTTGGTATGCCGTGGATGAGGTAGATGCGTTACAAGGGTCTTCTAAAAGAGTTTGAGAAGTAGGTGAAGAGAGGGAAGGCGAATTAGAAATGGGAGTGTATGAAGGGGAACCTTGATTAAATAAATGGGGAATCATTATCCCACAGTTTTGATAAAAGTTTTCCAAGGAAAACCCTCTTTTATTTCATCATTTTTTAAATAAGATGGCATCTCAGCCGTCTTGCAGACATTAGGGTGTCTCCATGTAAGAGCGGGGTACCATCTCTATTCTTGAAGAAAGCAAATGCATCTGTGAAAAACTGGTGATCGCTTGTTAAAAAATGATAAACAGTTTTTTCTCTGGGTTGTAGTAAAAAAAAATGGAATCACGTCTCAAAAACGACATTATCTCCCACATGGACGACCAAGAGAGGAAGAAAACAGACTTTTGCTTTATTGCAAAATTCAGTAATTTTTTTGAGGACAACAAAAAATTAGAAGCACTCACTTTCTCAGGGAATTACCGTAGGCAGTTCACATAATAACAAAAAAACAACGCGGGAATATCATCTCGTGTAGCGTTTGAGTGGTCGTTGCAATCAATTACATTTCTTCAGAAAACATGGTGCAAATGACGACTAGACAATCAAAAGCAGACCAACCTTGCTAGTGCAGAAGCTGAATCTATATTTCTCTGAATTAGACACAATGCGTTCATTTTTAGACATAGGACATAAAGGGCATGTTTTCCCCTACAAAAACGTAATGCAAGCTACGCAAATTGTTGTCAGAATTAGAACGAATGGATTGAATGAAACAATTGTTGGGGTTAAATCAAACCATATGCTAATACAAAAAGATTGATTAGCATTTCAAAATTGTGATGTAAAACTCAAATATTTTACTCCAAAGTGTTTGCATCATGGCATTGTAACGTAGGAATGACGGTTGGATCTAACCAACCAAAATAATCCTTTACAAAAAAGCTGGTGTATGAAAAAAGAGTTAACATGCTATTTAATAGCAATTACATAAAGCAGTTCTACTATTGGATTCAAAATATAGGCTATTCAATTGTTTAGATGTAAGTTGAGCTTTAATTTGATTCTGTATTTTGATGCATACTGGTACAACTTTGCTTAATGCATGAGATTTACTAATTCTCAGACCTTCGATAACTAATGAGAGATTATGAGAAAATGCTGTTTTTATTTTTTTCTAAAAGCACAAAGTGTTGCATACTAAATTTGTTTTGGCCTTCCTTTTTTGCTTTCTGTTTGAAGTTTGTTTTTCATGTAAGCTAGAAGATATTTTTCTTCTATAGACGCAGAACACAAACCTTTCAGCACATTTTTCTTTCCCGTAGAATTGGAAATTTTCTTATTTGTGTGCTGCTGTTGTACTGAGAATTAAGTTTTGCTCGTTTGTTTTTGTTGAATACTTAAATCATTTTCAGTGAGATGCATCTTCGCGAATGCATAGCTTTGTTGTCATTTGTTTATAAAACGTTTTTCCATGAGAAATTAGCTGTCAGATTTGATGAAATACTGACACAAAGACATGCACAGCAATGCATTCCAAAAAACGATTTAAAATAGGTGCAAAAGAAAGGTGTCTTGTTCATGTAGGGGTATTCCACTTTAACTTTCAGCTAATGTAGCATGAGGTTTTTGAAGAATAAATGACTAAGAGACGGTACTACTTTGTATACAATTCATAATTATCAATGAGACGAGCCATAAGGATATATTCTTTATGGCATCAAAAGGTAAAATGACAGGTGCAGGGGTACATCTGTCTCCCCTTTTAGTATCAAGTAATTGTTTATACTTTCTTGGGTGGTCTTAGAAGTCTCTCGTCATGGTAATAGGGCATCAAATAACTCATACTTAATAATAAGGGGGCAAACTGGAAAGATTGGAGAAACTCTATCATTAGAGCTTGAGTTTTCCTTTATTTGTGAGTGTTTTGAAAGAAGTGGAAGTGTTACAGAATTAAAAGGTTCTGATTAGACGCAGCATAAGAATTACAATGCAAAGTTATATATTTCGGCATGTATCGTTGTAAGTCCAAGTAATCAAACTTGCTGCAATGCGATGCAGTATCGATATCACCCAAATCAGTACAGGTCCTTTTGGTAAGCCTCGCAAAAGCAAGCGCTGTTAACTGTTTTTGTCATAATAAACATAGAACAACAATCTTATAAAAGAGTAGTTACGAATGTACAGTAATGGTAGTGGTTTCTGTGAGTATTCCGGTAATCAGATTGAGTTCTTTAAGTGCTGCTAGGAACATCTTACTAAGCATTTTGTTTGTTTTGGTTCATATTGTAGGAAAACAGAGACAGAATTGCTGCGCTTCTGTATTATAGTAAAGCTTACGGAAGTTCCGAGCCTTACCATTCGTATTCTCACCATTATAAAGTTGAAAAATTTATTTACCCTATTGAGTTTGCAATATATTACACTTCGATTCTGGCAGCTATTCGTATATTTCTTAAAATTTCATTGTATATTACTACTATATCACTTGCAAGGAGAGAGGTATCTTATTGCAAGAGGAGCAACCATTTTTAAATTGGTTAGTTAAAATTGATTGCATTTCCATAGGTGTAACAATCGATACTAGGCATTAGAATTTGATCAACTCAAGCACTGCTCCACATTTATCGTTGCATATTTTGCAATTGAATGAGAGCACAAAGTTAAGCACAATATCCTCAAATCTACAGTTTTTAGATTTTTTGATGAAAGTTCACACAAGAATTACTAAGTAATAAGCAAGCATTGCATGTATCTCTTTCCTAACCACATCGTTTGATTCTATTCAAAATTTAATTTATGTTATTGAATAGGACATTCTAAATAGTTTATCTATAAAAATGATTAATTTACGGCTCAACAGAGAAGTCGCAGTAGCGTGATTCTCTCTGCAGCTACCTAGATTAAGCAGTGATTTGTCTTAACCACTTTGGTGAATGCCTCTAGCGTTAAAAAGATGATTCTAACAACAAAAATATTCGTTACTTGCCGTTGTTAGCTCAAAATTAGGTAATTGAGCATTTTTTTCTCCACTTGATACCATTTTACATATTCGATGTTCAGAAAACTCAGTACTTGTAGCCGAACTCTCTTGCACATGAGCGTTTAAATTTTTGGTTTTACAGGCCTTGGGTTTACGTCTAGTTGTAGATTTTTGTTTAAACTTCTTAACACGTAAATAACACGCATTGCAAACTAGTTTCTTTTCTTTTGAAAATTCTTCTTCTCCAAGGTAACGCCATTGCGGTGTACTTTGAACCTTGCAAGACAAGCATTTTAAACGCAACAACTTTCATCTTTAGAGAATGAATTTCCAAATAAATAAGAGAAACAAAAAGGTGAATTAGCTTTCAAAAAAAATCTTCGTGTTGAAAATTTGTAAATTGGTGTACTAGAAAATACTGCATACACAAATCTCAAGTAATCTTATAAAATAGAAATGTTGCTTAGCCTACTTGTATTGCAGAATGAAAAATTAGTAAATGTTGTAATACCTGACAATAGCTACATTTAAATTCTTTCCTATTTAATCGTGGTCTTCCAGCAAGACATTTTTGTTTTTTTTCAATTTTTCTTTCACCTATGAAGTCAATCATTAACAAGGGAGCGGCAAATTAATAGAGAACGAAAACAGTCTGCTGCAGGACGAAATTTTATCGAAATTATAGTTCAAAAAAATGCTTTCAAACAATAAGTCGAACAGATATTCAAAGGTGCTAGTATGAAAAATGAGAGCTGTAACACTTGTAACTAGGTACATTTTTATGTTTTGTGAAAAAGCTCCCAAACATCTCTAAACCATGTAGAAACTGCACCAAATTATTAATTTCAAGGCTATACATTCATATTTTAAGCATTAATTGTTTGTCTTTGTGTAAATACAAACAATGTAACATCTTTTTGAGAGAATTCACTTGAACACCATTAGGTGGTACAATTAATAATACCAAGATGCATCGTTGTAAATCGATTCCCTGTTTGAAAGTGCAGCGATGAAGAGATAAGTCCATCTCCCATACACGGAACAGTTGGGCACTCGCTTGCTTCATTTTGTGATTCCTTTTCTTTATTTGCATCACTGACTTGACAATGTGAAACGCAAGAATTACCACTTGAAATCGATAAAACTCCCTGCTTTTCATTTTCTGCAAATGTAGGAAGGGTGAGAGAAAAATGGCCCGTAGTGAAAGCGAGAGTTGAATGTAAGTCTCCTTTGTAAATCCATGGTGATTTTTTGGTTGGAATGGTACATTTATCAAGATTGTTTTGCATTGGCAACACAGGAAAGACAGGTGCAATGAGGTGATTGAAATCGTTTAGTTTATGAGCATAGAGAGGTAATTTTCTCCAAATAATCTTTTCTTGCAAATCCGTAGCAATACTATTTAGTTCTGCAAAGGCAATAGTATTTTGTTATTTTTTAATCGTATCCGCGCAAAGTCTACAAACTGTTAAATTGTGTTTAAAAGTTGCACTTGCAAGCAAAAATTAAACAAATAAGACAAAACATCACGATTTCTAATTTTTACAACCGAGATGGTAAGTTAGCAATGCCTAGCTTAAATGTATTGTTGCATTCATGGCAAGTTGTGTATTTTTCTATGAAATAGAAACTTAGAGATAGTTTCAAAGTGGTCTATTAACAGGTATTATAGTAACTATTATTAGAAAATTAAAGTCATGGAGCCTTTGCATCTTATTCTCATTTACACTGTTGTAGCTTAATCTTTATAAGAAACTAAAAACATGCAATCTGATTGGTATCTGCTAAATTAGTTTGGTGTGGGAAGATTTTACATCAAAAAGTCCTCGGATCTACAACTTAACGCTAGTTTGTCTATTCCAGACATATGATTCAGAAATAGCACATTTGTAGTAGTGTAGAAATTTCAACAGATACCAATTTTGAAGATTTACATATCAAGTAGTAAAGCTACTCTACTTTACGCAATCCAATCACTTCAAAAATACGGTCTGCATGTACTTTGAAACGGTTACACACTAACTTGGTTTTCTTTCGGAATCCATCGCCAATGGAAACAATTTCCCGTGGCTCAATTGCTCACTGTTTTCGCGAAAGCAACCGTAGCTTCGATTTGAAGAATTTTCATAATCATCCATATCCTCAGTAGAATTACAATACCATGTTTTGGCATTTGGAATAACTTGCAACAAAGCGTTGACATGCTCTCTAGTGTGAATGATAGCATGAGGAAACGATGGGGTCGGGAACTGTTCCATCTCTAGTTCTTCCGTCGTGCTTGTCATTGTTTTTCTGTCTGGCAAATGAGGCTGATACTTCCATTGGGTTTTTCTCGCGATCCCAAAACTCATTTCCTCTCAGCATACTGCGATTTTGTTAATGTGATTGCGTCAGGAAAAATAATTGGCTTCGATATATTTTTTTCTTTCATTGCCCACAATTGCAACATCTCTGCTTTTATCAGGTTATATGATTAATTACGATGCTCTCAACTAAACACATGCTGTAAAATTGCTTTCTACCTTTTCTGAGAGCTTTGTCTTGGGCATGCATTTCTACCACTTGGTCGTCAGATATGAAGAAACATGTTTCGAGCATTTCTTTTCATTTCTCGAAGAAGTGGCGAATCAAATTGACATTCCTGAAATCGTGCGATGAAAGCATCGCATTCCATTGCTCAACAGTCGCAGCTCCTTCGCCTTTATGACCATCCTAACGCGCAATGCTCACATCTTGTGCCAACCAATTATGTGAAATTAGCACAACAGTTTGTACAAATTAAAATATCAGAGGCTGATATATATTTACGCTCGCTGTGGGTACTGCTAGATCTGTTAGGAGTATCTCTTTTCTAATTTTTAAGTCAACTCAACGTAAAGGAGAGCGCGAAATTGCTGTAACAAGGAAATCATACTTCAATTTCATTTTGACAATAAGAAAACGAAATTGAAGTTTATCATTAAGTAAAACATAAAACATTTAAGTCAAATCAATCATCTAGAGAATGTGCAGCTTCTGGGTACAATGCTTGGCAACAGAGCAAAAACAATCGCTGCGCTCTTTTCTTACATTGGCTTATTTTTCTACGGCTTTGTACAAATTAGCAGACCAGCTTAAAACCTTGCATGAAAGATATGATGTATGTCGCCATGTAACGTTTGTGAAGTATGCAAAAGATTTTATAAGTCATTTCGCACAACTTTCCACTTGAAGGCAGAATTTGACATTTATACAATTTATTCTGCCATTGTAAAAACATGCCCCATTTTTGCCAACCTAAATTTGCTTAGCACTCCGCTTAGATTTCGTAGAACGTTTTACTAAATTACGATAGGAAACTAGCTGAATACAGTGAAGATAAGCTTTTTGATCCATTCTTTTATAACAAATTAAACAAAATTTACTGTGTCCTCAGAAACTACAAAAGTGAATACTAGCGACAATGTCAGTATTTTTTCCTGAAGTATTACTACAGGCAAGAACCATGCATTGAAATATCATATTGTATTTAAAATTGTAAAGAAGAAATTCCTTCTTTTGCCAAATTTAATTGGAATTGGGTTGCAAAGTGAAAAGACGTGCACATAATGCAACCATATGTTGTTTGCAAAAATGCGATAATACAACCGCTTAATGTGCTCTTAAAGACAGAGAAATTCACATTCACAAAAAGTCTGTCCTCTCTCATACGATCCAAATAAATCAATTCATATCATACGTAACGCACTGGTAAAACAATTTGATTACTAGCCATGACAACGATTCTTGAAAAATCTAAAAATCAAATTACGGATCTCAACTCTGGAAATAGACAATTTGCGGAAATCTCCTTATATGCGATTACAATTTTATAATTCAGTAAACTACATTAAAATGAAGCATTTTATGTATTGCATGGACAACATACGTACTTCCTAAGCACTAAGAATGTTTAAACAAAAAACCATTAACCTTAATTTTTCCCCATATTTCACATTACGCGTATCACTCATTTTCGGAACAGCACACACGTTCATGAATATCCAATTACGGAAAAAATCTTTGTCTACGGTTATACGACAAAAAAATTCCGGAAAAGTTAGACACGCCTGAAATGCAAAACAAAGCAAAACGAAACAACGTAGTACTAGTACAGCAGCTGCGCAGTAATAAATGCGCTGTTTCAATATTTTCTCCGTCTGTAAAAAATAATGGCAAATACCTCCACGATAGCCGACGCAAGCACACCAACATCATCATTAAATATGACCGAGATACATTCATACATACTACATCTCTCCAGCACCATTTCTTTCAATCAAGGAAGTCAACCGTGAAGTTTTATACAATGCAAAGTAACCGTACGGTCATCGAAGTAGATTTTTACAGAGCTTCCAGTTCAGTTAAACGATAGTAGAGAATACAAACGTAGTCGCACGCTATAAAATATCTTTCCTTGAGTATTCATGCAACAATCGCACACTTTCTCCTCAAAAAATTTGGCGTTAAAGTCAAGTACGAGGTCGCATGATCTAAGTACTAGAACTTCTAAAGTAATAACATCTTTTTTCTTACATGCTTTACGTAGTAATCTCAAAACTCGTACATAGAATGGAAGCATTACATAAAAATATTAAGAAATAGTTGTAAGAGTCACTACGACATTATTTGTAGTACCAAAAGAGAACTGCCACTAAAAGATACGCCATGACAAGCATAACGCCTTCTAACCAATTACTTTCACCATCTTGGACGATACCTTTTCAAAAACACGAAAAACACAGTGTTTCGTTTCATCGCTAAATCCGTAATAATGAAGCATATTCATGTAATAGCGAAGATGGAAGTATGAATCAAAAATGAAACGCCATCACAAGGAAATTTGACAAGCAAAAGTATATTGAAGAGGTTCAACATAGAATTTTTGTTTACCCGTCACAACTATCACTGATAAAATTAAAGCTAATGCAGAAAGCACAGGGAACGCCAAGGTCATTTCCTGACCAATAATCCAACCAGAAATGACCGTAAAAGGTACCACTAGCAACGCAACCTAAAATTTAACATTTTATCATATCAGAGGTATACAATCTACGTGCTCTAGAATCAAATAGGGAACATATACAATCCATGGGGGTCAGCATTATAAAAACCCAAAACTACTACCGTATACTTTCTCACACTAACAGCATGAGAAAGTATTGACTGCAGGAAAATTGCTCAAAAATTTCACTGTACGTACAACCGCATTCATTATACTTTTCACTTCCAAATGAAATTTTTGTTTTAGTGTATATCCAGTAGATAAACATCACTATATGAAACAAAAATTCCATTTTATACAGGTTCTTTAGCATGTGAGACAAAAAGAAATATATTTATAAGCACAATCCACTGACACCTGAGCAGAAGAACCAATAGCGACGCCAATAGTAAGGTCAACTTTATTTTTTGCGGCCACCGTAACCGCTGTGAGATGTTCTGCTGCATTACCGACAATGGGGAGAAGAATTACACCAATAAAATCCGTGTTAATGTTATAATTAGAAATTAAAGGATCAATGCTACTCACTAGAAATTCTGCAAAAACAAAAATATAAAAATTGTATACGCATTTTTCTTAATTGCAAGTATGTAGTGCTTTTACAAAAAAGTAGACATACAGTACCCATTAATAATAAAAATAGTAAATAGATACTCAAACACCTTCGCTCCTACCCGATATAAAAGCAATCACGATGGTTATGACAAGTAAAAGCAGAACACCCGTCACCCAACCAATGCTTGGATGTTCTTTCTCAACTCCGTTTTCTGTACAGAAGAGTATCACAATTCAATGGAAAGATAGCTGAAAAAGAGAAAAGGTAACGCATTGGAAAAAAAATATAAAGCGTTTTCTTGCTTTAAAAAAAAGCAGCAATAAAAGTTTTATAGTCTTGTTTTTGTATGCACAAGTCTAGGAAATGAAGCAAAAATAAAGTCACTCAGTAGAGAGAACCGTAAAAAAAATCATATGTAGGGTTATAAGTCAACAAATCCAATAAGAGAAAGCCTCTCTGTAATAAGCCATATGTCCAGGGAGTCACTCATCAAAAAATATATACCCTATCACGCTGAAAAAAATAGCGCCTCTATATACACGAAATCAAAGCTGTACTTTCCATGTATGTACACATAGATGAGCGCCATCTAAAAAAGATATTTTTAATTTTAAAAAAGAGTAGGCATACCTGCATCTACATCTTGAAAAAGATGAATATGTGTTCGAAGTTGAAAGAGAAGGAAAAGGGCATACGTGAATGCAATAGCAATGGCACTTAGGCGTGATATCTCCCAAAAGAAAGGAAAACATACAAGAGACATACAATGAAATAATTTAAAATAGAATTTAAGGCATTTTCTTTTACATACAAATAAGAAGCATTTAAATGCTTCTTACAACTACTAAAAAGTTCATAAGACAAAATCACGCACAAAAAATTATTTGTCAAATTATGGACAAGCCACATAGAGTACATACGGAGCAGTTTCTGCAAACTAGGATCTCGCGTGTAATATCCTTTTCAAAAAATAGCATGCTATGTTCATTAAAAATCTTTTGAATTTAACTAGCTTAATGCTTCATTCAAACAAATTAATTTAATCTTACAAAAAGAATATCCTCGTTGGATATACCTATAGCAGCCTTTCCCAATGTGGGAATAGAAATACTAAAAGAAGCCAAAAAAAGCAGAGACGTACTACAAGTAGCACCTGCAAAAATGCATGGATAGACATCCCATTCATACATATAAAACAATGACAGTCTTCGTATTTCATAAAAAAATACTGAGGTATGTACATACAGGCACATTTCAAGTGTAAGTACACTCCAGCAAATTTTCAGAACACTAGATTTTAGAATATATTCTGAAATCCGTGTAGCCATTTTTGAATTAATTTGGCTTTATAATTCATAGGTTGCTAGGAATATACTTAAATATAAAGGAATAACTCTCTCTCTCATTGTATTAACCCTACTACATTTTCAGCCGAAGAGATCAAAAGAAACATCAAAAAGAAGCAATAAGAAACGTTTAAAACATTTTTGAAATAGACAAAGGTATCAAACACAAATTTTTTTACACAAAAAAACACAGAAAATATGCAATTCTTTTAAAAAATACCCACTACTCAAAGCATCTCTGGAAAAATGGGATATACAAACATAGCAGCATTTTCATGAAAAAAAAGGTGTAAACAAAAACTTTTAAAATAAAAACGTTATACCTTTCTCATTAAATTTTTGAACATGATGTCGAAGGCCACCTACAAAAAAAGATGTTCCAAGCACAAGCAGGAGATTCGAAAGTATACTACCTAACAATGTTCCTTGAACCACCACGATAAGTCCCTGTAGTAACAACAAAATTCGTCAAAACGAGTGAAAAAAATATAATGGAACTCATGTAAAAAATAATGGAGAGAGAATCCACACGTTTAGAGAATAAATAAAGGCAATACAACTAGCCTTCATTCAGAAAACCAAATCATCACCTTAAGAAAAATTGCAAAGAAGAGACCAATTACTCAAGAAAACATGCAAAGGTAAGTATAACAAAGAAAGTAGTTTTGTCTTTTATTTTCAAAGGATGCACTCTTTGTGAGCATACCAAATATGTGCACTACGCTAGCTATATCTTTCTTCAAAGGCACTTGTTTAACTTTGTTTTAGCGCCTACAAATTTACTGTGTTTATAGTTTTCATCTATTTTGCGATATTCTTCTGTGCTCTACTCTCTATATACACAAAAAAATCCTCCTTCAGTTATCCCAAGCGATGAAATCGACGTACTTTTCTTAAAGCTTGAAAAGCCATTATCATTTCTACAGCGTTACCAAACGATGCATTCAATAACCCACCCGCAATTTCTATAAAAAAAACAAACAAACATGCGGAAATAAATGTACTTTGTAGAAATCTTCAATGGCGAAGAAATATTCTGCATGATTATATCCAATAATGTCATACACTTGTTCCTCCTTCAAATCATCTTTATAAAAAGTGCTACTTTTATTGAATGCATTCAACAAGCAAACAGTTAGCAATAGACTAAAGTACCTAAAAATTGAATGAGAAAAAAAGGGGTGTATATCCAGCAGCACATTCGACTTGAAGAATGCTCCTTAGCCAACAAAATTATCTCACAAAAATTGGTAACTCTCTTGAGAATCAGAGATATGGATAAATACCTCTTTTTTAAATTGAGAGACCATAAATTCTCATCATAAAATCACTATTTAACACAAGCAAAATTTTTCCTAAGAAAGCATACCGCCAGTATGTAAAGCAAGCTCTTCTGTAGCGGCTCCTAAGAGAGAAGACAACGGCACCAAGGCAATAAAATTAAATGCAAATGTCAACAAAGCATTTGAATTGAACTCCCAACTCAGTATTCCAAAAGGTATAAAAAACAACAGTATGTTTATCCTAAACAAAGGATAAAAAAAGTAATAACCCTGTAATATTCAATGAAAACTATGCTAGATCCTTGAAAACAACCAAAGTTATAGAACAGTGCTCTATTAAGAATATTGTAGATGCACCTTACGGAATTTACAACTGCAAACTTAATGGAAATTTAGCACAAACAATTGTGCATCTGCTCTACAGTGTCTTCATTGAAGCAATAACATTCATCTCATAGGGAAATTGCAAGTCTATTAAAAACATTTAAGTATTAGACCTACTTGGTAAGTAGAATCTTCTTTAAACCTTTGATTTCCCGCGGCCAATAAAACGAAGGACGTGGAGTAACTGTGGGTAAGGTTAGAACAGAATTCGGCGATATTGCGGCGCTTTCTTCAGCCTTTTTTTCATTGGGTAGCTGATCATTCGTATCCGCTAAAGGTAAAAATCCTTCAAAGTCTTGAAAAAAAACACAAAGACGGTAAAAATTTGATTTCCTTTTGAAAAGGTTATGGGCAAAGGTAGCTTAAGAAAAATTGCATTGTTACTGTAAGCAAACGCACTTTGAATTGCCCAACATTTACTTTTAGGTACGCTTAGCAGTTGCACCAAGACAAAAGAGAAGGATGACTATTAAGTGGCAAAATTGCGGATATAGATACACCACGCATGCTACAAATTCGGTTTCATTCAAAAACTTTCATCAATGCGATTGTTCTTTATTGCACCTTTACAAGCAAAGGCATAATTTGATGAAGCATAAAAATTTCACTAGTTACGTAAATCTAACATACCACTTTCTCTTAATCCCTCCTGCGATGCTCCTCTCATCTTTAGTGTCGCCGTATTTTCCCGACGAAGGAAGGATGTCGCGCGATATAACTGCATGTCTGCGACTGTGAAGGTATAAATACAAAATCTTGAACAGCAGGATACAGGTCCGGGTACGTTGAAAAGAAAAATCGTGAATTGTATAAACCTACTGTAAACATGCAATTTCAACGGCAAATTTACTAAACAATTATGAGATATACAAGCAATAAAATACAAACCTTTGCAAAAGTCGTTGCACTAATATGTAAAATTTCATCTCAGCTGTACGCTCGTACTGGAAGATCACCCTACTTCGGCTACAACAGATCCACAGTCCGCGGGTGAATGTTCCTTCCTGGTCCTATTCAATGGAATGCTTCCTTATACGCGTAAAATACTTGTCTCAGAATGTTCCTAAAACGAAACCACGCTGGATATATACGATGTCAGCCGATACTGGAATGGTTTAGTGATACATGTCAAGTTACGTCAAAGATAAGCGAACTAATAAACAATAGTCTTCGAGGATTTCACTAAAATGAGTCTTGGCATGGTTTTTTAAGTTTGCTAAATTTTATGTAACTTCAGCTATTTGAACTGGGTTTTACTTTCATTCTTTTCAAAATATGTGACAAGCTTACGATATAAGCATAGGATTTATATTGTTCATTTCCCCGTTCGCTTGATTTTCCTTATTGCCCTACCTTCTACTTTTTTATATTTTTTGTATTAGCTTCTTTTCCTGTAACCGTGTGACTACAACGATCCACGCATGCTGTTTCCCCTTATTCCCCGCAGCGCAACAATTTTTAAAAATGACTACGACAAGCACGATCAACATCGAATGCCCCTTTAATCACAAGCAGATGCAGAGAACGAGTGATAATATGTATAGACTTCACTTTTTCTTTTCTTCGTGCATTTTTGAGTAAGTATAATGTAACAAGAGTGATAGTGCACCAATTAACTATAGAATTGATACTAGGTTTAAGAAGTGCAGTAGTAATTAATTTATTGCATGCTTTTTTCATAACAACGAATAAGTACAGCTGCAACAAGTTAAATAAATATTATCTACAGAATCATTTCCGCTACATCGAAAAAGTTACATTGGCCGTAGTCATCTGAAATTCCACTAGTAGAACGTGACCTACTATCTCACACCAAAAGCTTCGGTTCACAGAATACGTACATTTTCTAAGTAACCCAACTGTTGAGGTGGTCAATTCCTCAATAGTACCGTGTTTCCATACTATATAAGTTTATTTTTTAGGCAAAAATTAAAAAAAGGAAGTGCTTGCATTAGAAAAAACTGCAAGAATAAAAGCACCAAATTGAAAATAGTACGATTAAGCACAATTGAAACTGAGCAAAGTAGTAGCGTCGATGTTTTGAATACATTGCAAACTAAGTATTACCTTACGGCAATAAAAGCGCGTCCAAACAAGGAAAAATTATTTTTAAAGTCACAATATTTGTTTATTTGATTTACTGTATATTGTAACTTTCATCTAAAAGGGTGTCATAAAAACGCTTCTCCTTAAGTATTTTGTTCTGAAATGGTAAATTTGATGTTCTTTTCTATTTTTGAAAGATTAAAATACCATGGTTGCGATTGAACTTACTAGTTAGTATGTCACCATTGCTCCAAATTTTGTTTAATCTGCATTTTATGCTTTCTGAAATGAAGATAACACAAAATACATTTCTGTTAACGTCACAGTCAGTTTTGGTTGTCCATTAATTATATGCACATTCTCGTTTTTATTTTATTTCAATTTCACTAACAAAAAGTTTTATTTTCCTATGCTTAATTAGCAGTAAGTATTGCAATGTATTTCCATAGGATTCGATGAAGAAACGAGATTTTTCTTGTGGGGAAAATAATTTCAATTTAGTTGCGAGAATGGTGTCGACAGTTAGAGTAAGTGAATACATCAAATCAACGCATTGCGCATCAATTATTTCGCATTGAATATCAGCAACAAATGATTAAAATATAGAGCAATGTACTGAGTAGACAAATGCATATTTCGAATATGTGCCTATTATATAAAAAGGAGAGTGTACTTAAGTTAATTATTTTTTAACAGATCAACCGGCGAGGTGTTAGTATGAGATAATTGGACATATAGAAAGCGTAACCTTTAATGATCACATGCAAAAAAATTGCTGAAAAACTGGCCTAGAACTAACTTGAGAAAAAAAATTAAAGGTGAAAAAATGGTTACAAATGTCTATTCTTAAAACAAAAAGTATGTGAATTGTAATGGTCGTTTGAGCTTTGTATTGAAATAGAATTTTAAGGTAGATTTTGGCAATAATCTTTTAATTAACTCTAGAACATGAAATCAATCATTTTTCAAAAACATAGTTTCATTGTATTAATCTACTTTTCCGAGTTATGCCAAGACATAATCTCTATCTGATGCAAGCTCAATTTCTCAGCAAACGGGTATGTCAAAAGTATCCCTTCATCAAAATAATGCTTCATCACAGCAAAACTGAATTGTGTTGCTAATTTTTCTTTATCTATATCAAAATAGCATCAAAGAAGTACTATCTTCTAATTTCTACTTCTCTAAATGTAACAGCAAGAGATGCATTACAACAGCTAGTCATGTGAATAGCGCCATTCAAAGCAGCAGCATCAATTGTGGGAAGCAAGCAATGCCTGGGTGCATCTGCATCAGCAGCTAAACTAAGCACTTTTTTGCATGCGCTGAAATACATTGCTTTTTTTCAAGAAATAAAGAAACCTTCCTTACACCTTTCCCAAATCAAAATAAAAGCGGACAGTGTCTTCCCCAAAATTCTGTCAGAATGAACATTGTAAAGACGAAGAGATTTGCCAAGAATTGGATTCTTAAAGTAGGTTTTAAAGTTTCTTTTAGTCAATTTGGTTGCTCTTATTTATATCCATCAATTAGACTCAACGTTTTGGTGTCCCTTTCATAATGAAGGAAGTAAAACGTGCTGAAATTTTGTGTAATTTTTCGCATCTTATGATATAAAGGGAGAAGGCAAGTTACTTCAACATGCAAGGAACCAGAGAAACAGCACAAAATTATTTTAATTGGTTGATGTCAGTAATACTACTTCAAATTGCACCATCTTGAGATTTAATTAACCAATTAAGATAATGGCGTAACTGTGCGAAATATGTACACAAGCAACATTTGCAAGTCTGCGAAGCGGAATTGCGGCTAAGCTGAGATTTTCTAGCAATATTGACTGACGCGAAAACAGGTCCTTTGCCAATTTTTAAAAGCGGTAAATAGGCGGAGAGTGGCAAAATGATGGGGCTAGTGTAGTTGTAGCATTTCCCCCTATCATATTATCCTTTCTTAGAGCGTGCATAAACAAAACAACTAGAGGAAAACGTTTTCTCTGCGCAATCGTGGAATATGTGCATGCTATGATATAATTACTGTTATCAAACAAGCCGTGCAATAATGAAAATTCCAAAATTAGCTTAATTTTCTCTTTCAAACAATTTGCGTGCGCTGGGGTCGCTATATGGGAGGAAAATTTCATCTCCGCTGAGAAATTCCTTCTCCAGAATGTGATACTCATATCACGAAAATGCAAGCAAACGAATCATCCTTTCCGCAATTATCCCTCTACCATGCCAGGGACTGCACATTATTCGTTATGAATTTGGGGAAAACAGAAAATCGCATAACGCACCAAAAAATAGAGCGATTTCATGAGCATCTGACGAAAATAGGTTTGTGATTAGCTAATTCATCGGAACCTATGATTACCTATGCTACCATTGTAAAGGGTCAGCATGAAACTGAGTTTGTACTCATTTTTTTGCAACTATTTACTCCCAGCAATCTAGCAAGAAAAGGTTAAGGAGCGAGAATTAGTTCTACGATTACTTAATTTCCTTATTATTTTGGAAGACTACACACGGCTTTATTAACAAGCAAAGAATTTATTATCGAGAGGAGCAAAAATTTGGTATTCCTTTTAATGCTAAACCCTTGAATATTTGCTTATCTGTTGGAATGATGTATGTTCTTATATTCTCTGAATATGTTGCTTTACCTGATATTGCGTCCGCCTGATCGTGTTATCTTTTGAACAAGCCATCATTACAAAATGCATGCGTGTATATTTATCTATATAGCAAGTGGGTTAGAGATGAATGTGTAGAATAACACTTGGAAAAATTTGGCGGCCTTTTAGTTCTCTGTTTCAGTAGAGGGTATTGCTGCTATCTGAATTCATTTTTAAGCTCACGAAGAAAATACACTTGTGAGGATGTGGATGTCAAAGCATTGAAGCAATAATGGCATGAGTTTCTATCTAATACATTTTAATTTGAAATGTTTTATATTATTTATTGTTGCCGTAGTGGAAGAAATGCAAGAATGAAATTATGGGATTTAATTTAATTTCACTAAACGGTATCCCATGCATCTCATTTTTTTTTTAGAAAAGCACAAGGGCCCGAAGGCATGCATCCTTATAGGTGATGGGAAATTTTTTTGCAATGGCTTAGATTTTGATGAATTAGTTTCAGATCCTTCTTCTTTGCTGCTAAGCTTTCATGCGCGTGAGTGACATAGCATAAATCTTACGGAAATATATATTGATATCCAAAAGTATGGAAATGTTTGACCTATCTCGATCTTTTGTAGAATATCATTCATTTTATGCTGAAACCCGTGTATCCATTTAATGCCAGTTTTACGCCTCATCTCGTTAAAAACCTATACATTGCATTTCCTATAGCATTGCATCTACTACATTTATAATCTAATTTTACTTTAAACGCATGCCTCTCGCATATACACCTTTTTACTAGTAGTGTATATCCTTTTGAAATATTTGTAGTAACTTTCTAAGTTAAAGACACCGCCTCTATCTAACCTTGAAAACTAGAAATTCCTTTTTTTTATATTTATTTTTACTACTTTTCTTGTAAAAATCAATCTCACCTATTTTCTATTGGATGGCACATTCAGTATTGGCAAGATTGTTATCCTTTCCGGTTCCTCTGGTGGCCGCCATCAATGGACATGCTGTATGTACACCCTTTCCTTCCATTTTTTTTAAAAAGGAATTTTGTTAAAATTTTTTTGGATAAAGAAATAGTATCAGCATCGATGTAATTAATTGTCTATTGATAGAGACCATTGTTTTAAAAGCTGTGTAATTTCCCAGTGATTGCATTCTAATTTTTTAATATTTATATGTGAAGGATAGCTATTTTCTCATGTGAAACCTTGGGTGGCTTACCTACCGTCTGTGCTTACATTTTTTCTTTCCAATTCTACTCCAGTTTGCAGGAGGTGCAATGTTAGCACTCGTGTGTGATTTTCGCATTATGAACAAAGAACGAGGCTTTTTATGTGTGAATGAGGTGGATATTGGGTTAACACTAACACCTGGTAGAGTTATATCTTTGAAACGGTTCCTTTTTTTTTTGCAAAATGTATGCTATTATTTTCTATGTATATGTTTTAAAAGTATTAGGTTTTGGATGTTATAGTTTCAATCCTGTTTTAATGAAAAAATCTTCTTTATTTTTTTCATGGCTTACAAAGTTTGATTGCCCTACGAAAAGCAGTGGTTATTTATTTCAATCCGTCTGATTTTTCTCATAAAATAACTCCATGATTCAAAAAATTTTATACATCTGTAACTCTTGTCTTAATTCTTTTCACTTTGCATTGTTGTGATATTCTTTTTAATTTCTAAGCCAAACTTAACATTCTAACATTCATTCTAACATTTTAACATACATTCTAACGTTCTAAAATTCTCTCTTTTGCTAAAATTTTAAGATTCTCTTTTTTGCTCAAGTTGAAAAAGGCATACCTTTTCTTCTTCACATTTCATGCTACATAGAAACATGTGTACTGTTTACATCTTTTTCTGAATAGAAACGATGCTTTTCAGAGAGAGAGTAATACCTACTTTGAATCTATATATGGATACGTTTGTTTATCCTGAATGTTATTTTTTTCTCATATGCGCAGGTATGTGTGCTGTCATTCTTGCAAAAGTAGATCGAAGTTTGTGGACCTCCATCATACTAGATGGTAAACGTTTCACTGCTGATAATTTACTTTCTCATCGTTTAATTGAGCAAACTACAGAGCTTGGTAAGCGTTAGTTTTATAAAATTTCCAACCGTCTGAGTGTGTCCACTTTAGTTTACTGCCAGCTGTAAAGAGAGGCAATAACCTTTTAAATATAGGACTCTTCTTTAGGCTGAAATTTATTTATAAAAGCAATGTGTATATACAGCTGTTGTGTTTTATTTTTATGCTTTAGTATAGAAGCAAAAAAATTTTTTTTAAATGGACGCTCATGAAAGTTGAAGTTAAACTTTTTTAGGAAATTCTTCTTATTTTATGAAGATTTGAACAAAAATTGGCATTCTGTTTAAATTTAATATATTTTTAGGGGATCTCTTAGACAAGGCAAAACTCTTGGCTGAAAGAGTAACAAAACGTGGAAATACTCCTTTTGTATATGGGTATGCCATGTAAAACCGTAAAAAAAAATTTTTTTTTTAAGTAATTTCTTTATTTTTGTTGTTTTATTCAAATTTTTTTAATTATGTCTTTCGTTGTAATAGTCTCTTTTTTTAATTACTGTCAAAAACTCTTTACATTTTGTTTCTTTATCAAACCTATTTTTGTTATACTTTCAATTTGGAGTAAGAATTCATTTTCCACTTCTACATCCTTACTCTACATACTCTTTATAAAGAATTTCCAGGCATATTTCCTACTGTTTTTAATAAGATTAAAAAGAATTTTTTTTAGAAAAAATCCTATTTGTTTTGTATGTAAAAATAATACATGTGTAGGATGTAGAAGGATAGGGAAAACTAAAGGATGTAGAGATGCATTTTATGAGGAGATATCTACGATATTAGAAAATTTCTTCTCAACTTTTTACTTTAAGATGCCATTCTTTTTTTTTAAGCAATCAAATGTGATTCTCAGGAGGTAGAAAAAGCTGACTGTCGTTTTTGTCTCTATGCAATGACAATAATAGGCTCTTCTTATTAAAAAGAATTTTATTAGAGGGATCTAGTTTTTATTTTTTATTGGATTCTTGATTTGAGGCACTACAAGAGAGGAAAACATGTCTTAATCTGCTATGAATTGAAAAAAAAAGTTTGTAGCTTTCTTTTTTTTTAGCATAGCCTCTGACACACTACAATTTCTGTTTTTCTTTATTCAAAATTTCACTGAAAATTCAAAAATGTCCCTTTAAATAAGTACGACTATCAATCATCTCAAAAAAATGTACCTCTGTGTGGGTAATCTTTGTGTGTGAGTAATTTTGTGTGTGTGAGCAATTTTTGTGTGTGAGCAATCTTTGTGTGTGAGCAATCTTTGTGTGTGAGCAATCTTAGTGTGTGGATAATCTTAGTGTGTGGGTAATCTTAGTGTGTGGGTAATCTTTGTGTGTGAGCAACAATCTTTGTGTGTTAGCAATCTTTGTGTGTGAGCAATCTTAGTGTGTGAGCAGCAATCTCTCTGTGTGAGCAATCTTTGTGTGTGAGCAATCTTTGTGTGTGAGTAATCTTTGTGTGTGAGTAATCTTTGTGTGTGAGTAATTTTGTGTGTGTGAGTAATTTTGTGTGTGTGGGCAATCTTAGTGTGTGAGTAATCTTAGTGTGTGAGCAATCTTAGTGTGTGAGTAATCTTAGTGTGTGAGCAATCTTTGTGTGTGAGCAACAATCTTAGTGTGTGAGTAATCTTTGTGTGCGAGCAATCTTTGTGTGTGAGCAATCTTTGTGTGTTTAAAATATACACCCAGGATAGGAACCCACACTGTATAAAATTTTCTATTTCCCTTTGGCTTGATGTGAGAGTTTTAGCAGAAAGTGTTGCCCATCTTATTTTTTGTTTTGAAGATATTTATCTAAAACAGTTTTCAAAAAATAAATTTCAAACAAATGTCCAAACATACGTGTGTAAAAATGTGTGTTTTTCTTTTAAAATAGTTTTCTCTATGTAATTTGACTATGTTTTACTCATTTTTTATATATTTCCATATTGTATCAGATCTCTTAAAAAGGAAATGTATGCAAAGGAATTGAAATTATTAAAAAAAGGTTTAGGATATGCAGCAGAAGCAATAGAAACCTTAGCAACGCGTTCAAAATTGTGATTTTTCTTTTTTTAAAAAAGAAAAAAATTTTTTTAAGCGGATGCAAAAAGTAGGCTTCCTCTCTTTCTATAATGAGAGAGAGCTAACCAACCCGTCTATAATTTTTTTTCTTTACTGTTTTTTTGTTGAACCTTAACAATGTTTCTCCATGCTTTTCTGAAGTGAAACTATCATATTTTTTTCTTTTTTACACTATAAAGGAATTTTGGGAAGGTAGAAAATGTGATTTACACGCTATATAGAAACTACAAGGCAAAACTTGCAGAGAGGGGAGGAGGGAGAAATTATAGCAACAGCATTACTTCCTACGCATGTGGGGGTGTAATTCTCACCTTTTTCTTGTGTGAAATAAAACATCGAAAGGGTGTTGTACTCTTTTTCAATGTTTTTTTAATATACTTTATATGGAAAAGTTTCTTTCATTTTTCACGTAGAGAACCAACTTACTTTTACTTTTTTTTTTAATGAAGAGAGGCAGTAATTATTTTTTAAAGCCCTATTTATCCATCCTCTGCCCCCCCTCCCTCTCCTCCTCCAAAAATACAAAAAAATAATAAAAAAATTACTGTAACGAGGGTGAGTTTCCTTAAACATACACCAGACAAGGGGTAGAGAATAGATGTACATAAGTACATCTTTTAAAACTAGGAAATTATTACTTAAAGAGGAGGAAGAATCTCCTCCCCCCCCCCTCTTTGAGGAGGGCAAACGTATTTATTTTATTTTTAATTATAAAAAAAAACCTCCCCCATTTGTATCCTCAAAAAAAAGTAAAATAAAAAAAATGAAGCAGCGTTGCTTATTTTTCTCACAGTTCGTTGGAATCGTAGATAATACACCACCCACCTCTCCCCTTTTCCACAAAACTGCATTATCAGAAATAATCAAATTTTTATGAAATGCATATAAAAAAAAAACGTATTTATTTTTTTGTTTCGTTTTTTAGTAAGTTTCTTATCTAGTTCTTATACAAATGTAACATTCTTGTTTTTTTGCATTCCCCTCCCCTACAAGACTGGAAAAAAAAAATTTTTTTCTTTCATATATAAACAAAGTTACAACACACCTCACCTACTTCTAACAAGATAATAAAAAGAAAAGGATATGCTCCTTCTTGACAAATAATAGCTATGTCAATTAAAAATATAAAGAGCTATTTCAAATTTCTATACAAAGGCCAAGATCAGATGTGCATATATCCTGCTCCTACCACACACACTCAAGGCCTGTGGGCAGTATCTAAATAAAATTTTCCCATCCCATGCCTCTCATCAGGATAAGAAACCTCCACGTTGGGAGAAGGGAGTCGTTTGGAGGTACCCGATGGATAAGATGAAGATGTGGAAACCCCTTGATGAGGGGATGCCAGGGGGGAGGAAGGGTTCCCTTTCAAAGAAACGGAAGAAGGAGGTATAGAATCATCCAGATGTTTGCGCTTTCCCATAGAATCATCATCTCCAGAAATGGGATGGCCCTGTAAAGACTGTGCATCAGAGAGAGCCACTGTCGGATCCACCCATGTCTGGCCTGCTGTTTCTGTGGTAGAAAACCGTAAAGATTCCTGTCCTTGGGTCATCTCTTCACGGAGGCGCTTACGCTCGATCACAGTCAAATTTGGGTCTTGAAAGAAGGGCATATGAGACGCTTCAGCAGGCATGTTTGGTGTGGGAGAGAACGTCTGAGCATGCATGCCCCAAGGAGAGAAAGAACCCATTTCTGCGGCTGTAGAAGCAAGAGAAAGTGATGCTGCCATGTCTGGAGAGATGTACGTGTCCATGGTGGCACTGGCGGTAGGAGCCACCCTCGTAGACACGTTAGAAAGAGCGGCAGATTCTGTTCTAGCCAAAGTTTCCATAGCTTGGAGAGATAAAAGCTCCGTAGATATCCTTGGCAGTGAAGGGAATCGAGGTCCCATTTCTCCAGGCAGAGGACGCGCCAATTTGTCCCCTTGGAGTTGTGGAAGCTGCAATTGCAATTCCATCTTTTGGTGAATGAGGCGCTCTTCAAATTCTGTATCTTCTTCTACGGCCCAAGGCATTGCAGTCTTACGGTAAAGAAAATCAGGAGGAAACATGGGCATAAATGGATGAATACACGCGAGATGGCACACAGGAGCAGATCCCTCATGAAGAGAGGATCTAGAAGCGGCTATAGGTATACCGACCGCTGTCGATGATGAAGGTCCATTATTGGAGGGTACAGTAGTAGCGTTAGGTTTGGGAGTAGATGCAAGCCAAGACACATCTTCTATTCCATGGAGAAATGGATAAAGCCCTTTTTCCATTAACTGTTTTTCTTCCGTTTTCCAACTTGGCATGCTACTAACAATGGGATAATCCGAGGTAACGATCTTCGGTACGGTTTTGGGGAATGGGTCTACAGTAGGAAACTCCACGCTCTCAAATAGATGCGCATAACATTCTGCCGTACTATCTTCATGTAATGCTTGCTTCATATCCACATAATTAACGATGGTGCTACCGCGTAACCGTGCAAACGTTTTCGCAGATCGACCGAGTGTTTCAATTTTTGCAGCAAGCCAGCCTGTTCCATATTCTAAACAGTATGCATCTACTTCTTGTATTCCTTTTGCAAAAAATAACCATGCAACACATCTCTGTAACAAAGCATTCATGAAATCTTCCTTATCGCAAACAAAAGGTTCGGTTAAAATCAATTTACTCCGCCGAGTGCGCAGGCCAATGGGCGCGCTTTTCGTAAGGGAGGAAGAAGACAGATGATTTCGAGTATCTGTGAAGCGTACAGAGTTATTCAATGGAGGGTCCACCTTTCCATGAGGAGGCTCTTGTGTGTGTAGTGCACACATTGAAGGATATTTCAAAACAGTAATATAAAAAAAAAAACTGATTGAAAAATTAGATACTAGCCTGGCATTATTGTGTACGTGTACCCATTAGGCTTGCTATGTAACTTTACATCCGCAATGGAATCGATTCAAACTTTTCATCCATAAAGTAAAAGCGCAAATGGGGATGAAACCGTAGTGCATGAAAGAATTTAATAATCATAAATGAGAGTAACCTAAATGCTTAAGAAAGAGCATTGCATTAACAATTGATTATAAAAAAATAATGCGCAGATAGAATTGATGAAATAGGTTTCGGGCGGTAAAAACAGCAACTGTGAAGGAGAAAGAAGGAGGCGGACTTCTAATCTCGTTTCACTTTGAAAAAACCACGCTTGCTCCAAAGTCTTAATTGAATTTTTGCAAATAAGAAGAGACAACTAAATGTGACACCAATAAACCCAAATGCCTCTTCGTTCCATACCCAAAGTGTGGCCACTAAGGAAAAATAGCAATCCTTGTAAATCTGAGAAAAACTTTTGGAAGAAGCAACGAATAAACAAACAAAAAAGTCAACTGATCTGCTTCTTTTGATGCTGACTAAACGTTAAGCAAGGATGCAATAAGTCCAAGCAACGGTATAGTAATGGATTTTTAATTCATCTTTTAAAGTAATAGTGGTCAAAGAAACTGTTTCTATAATTTTTCAAATTCGCAAAACAAACATTTTCCCTCTACATGCATGCTATAAAAGAGTGCGCGTACGCTTCAGGAAGCAAAGCACTTCCATTATTGTTTGAAGCGCTACTCCAGAAAGTAAACGTAGACGCACCTGAAAGAAGCATTCGTTGATAGTTCAGGAGGTTTATCTCAAACAATTTCAAAAAAGCTTATCTAAACTATTACAAAAAAAATGAATGCATATAAATTGGATTTTCTCTTCGACCGACGTGTAAGAATTCAAAAGAATGAGCATGGCAATAAATATGCAAAGTCATGTATCAAAGGTTGCAACTTCCGCAACTTATAGTACCAAAGCTTGGAGCTTAATTACATTTACCGGACAAATTGCAAGACTACTTGCATTTCAAATTCCTTTTGAACGCAGTTGTTTCTATTCTTTTTATATTTTCTTGAATAATCCGGGAGGACAATTGCGTTGAAAAATGTCAGTGTGTTTTCATTTTTCACTAGGTGTGGTAAGGCTGAGGACGGGGTAATTATTAAATTCTATGTAACATACGTTTGGTGCTAGATTTGCCTTATGAATATATTAAAGTTTTCTCACGCTTTTCAGCCTTTTTGTGTATCTAATTGGAGGATCACTTTTAGTATACTTTCTAACCGGACCACCACTCTGTTATCATTGATCACGATGTATGTATAGCTTTTATTGCTGTAAAAATGAAACGGTAATCTGGGGCCCTACCGGTTGCACCCAGTTCTAACTAGGCACGTAAACATAGTTTTCCATCACTATTTCTTTCATCTGGTTAACGCAAAGCTCAGTCGGCATGTGCTGACAACATTGCATACGTATCGGTCTAATTAACTCAAAAGAATAATACTATTCTGTGTTTCTACATGGAAAGTAATCAACCCATCAGCTCAGATACGAAGGACAATGGGAAAAAAAAGGCAACTTTTCACTTGGGTTAGTATTACTTTTTCTAATAGAGCTTTTGGTTTCCTAGGATAATAGCATCAGTAAGAGATGTTGATATCACTAGAAGATTCACGGTCTTACGTGTTGTTAAATGGAAGTGTCAAGCGGTTTGCTAACGGTATAAAAATGCAATTTCCTTTCGTTAATAATCAAAGCGTTAGACCTGTGGGTAGGCTGTGATATGTGTGGAATGAGCAAATTGCTACGAGTGTATAAGACAATTTCTTTTCTTACCATTGGAATTCCTGTATAGGCTACAGCTACCCCTGCACTTTATAATCTTTTATACTCGTTTGTTGCATTGTGTCATAAAAAGCTGTTCATAGCAGAAGCGGAAACCTTATTTTTTACACTGTAACACACATCACAGAACATGCAAAATTCGTGATCCACATCTTACAAATACTTTTTCTTTCCAAGTTGAAGTACTTTTTATTTGATGGTACAGAATTTCACCGTAGACAACGCATATACTTTTCTTTTTATTGAGAAAATACACAAGCGCCTTTACCTTCAAAAACACGTCTTTTACACCTCATTATTCAGGTAGCACCACTGCTCCTTTACGGAGTTTGAAAGGATTCTACTCGGATACGATACATCATCTTATCCGTGAACTTCTCTATACACATACACACTCTTCCTTATCGGATGCCTACTCGCTCTTATCTTTATTGCTAAGATGTATTAATATACGTGGGAATATACCCAGCGATCTTTTTGATAATATGGAGGAGGCGTTTGAGCGTGCTGGGCAATCCATTGCATTATCTCCTATTCGAACCAAATTTTATTTACAAACTGCTCAACACACACCAATGCTTGTAAGCTCAATAAAAAAAATGAAATCTGTTACTGTTTCTACATTTGAATTTAGGTGGCCCTATAGATTTTTTTAATGTAAAAATTGTCCTGCTTTTTCTTTTTTTATTTCTTACAAGTATATATAATCACTTATGAAGGAGAGAGATGAATTATTTTTATAGAGGATGCACCTTCATATCTTAGAATTTTCTTTTCTTCGTTGTCGCTTTTATTATTTTGTGATACTGCAAAAATGTTTTCAGCATTTGTTTTTTGCGCTATCCTGTTTTCTTTACCCTTCAACGTTGGATGATGGAATTTTTTCTATTTTTGTGATACCTTTTCAAGAATGCCTCTTTATGGGTGTTTTTGTTCTGTTTTGTTAAAAATGGGATTGGTCTCAAAATAGGGGACTCTGTATTGCTCTATCATTTCTTATTTTATAACGTTGTTTTGCTATGTATAGAAAAAAGAAATTTATGGACTTCTATTGGAATATTATGTTCGCAAAGGAATGCTTGATGTAGCCTTTGAAGAATCTTCTAAGTAATCCTTTTGCTTGCATTCCTTGTTAATGCATGTAGAAATTTCTTCTTTTTCTTAGAAATAATACATAATGCAAGTTTTTTCTAAACAAAATAAGAGGGTTTAATATTTTTTCTTGTGACCCTCTCTTTATCACTTATTGTATAACACAACTGCACAAATTTTTCCAATTTGACGTTTTTCTGCTTCAGCAAAAGAGGCGAATGGAAATTAGAAGGAGATCCTGTGGCTACCAGTCAAATGCTGTTATTGATGTATTCTCAATATTTGTTGGAACGCACAGATACTGTTGAAATTTTACGAGAATTAAAGTAGGAGATGGGTGCCTGGCTTCTACTCCTGTGTTAACACTTCTGCCTAATTTAGAAGGAAAAAATTGCAGTTTATTATATTTTTTTTGAGTATTCTTATAGAGGTGTTACACTAAATAAAAATATATAATTTTTTTAATGCTTTAGAGAAGAGTGTTTCAAAGTAGTTTATTATATAAAAAGAAAACGTATATATTTTTTTTTATAGAGTAATGTGCTAGACTCTTGTGATGTTTTTTTGTGTAAAAAAACATGTCTACTCTTCACAGAGATAAAAAAACAGAATTTTGCGTGTGTTAAAGTCCAGCATTGAGTTAATAAAAAAAGTTTATAATGAAGGGGTAAAACCAGAGTATGTATGTATGCTTAAGCCAAGCCACCCTCTGTTCATTTTGTGAATTAAAGTATTTCATTAAAGCCTCATATACCCATTCAAGTTTGTATTATATTTAGGAGGAGATTATCAGAAAATATACAAACATTTCAACGGATGGAACAGGTACTTAAGATATAATTTTCAACAACCAAACAGAAATAGAATGGTGTTTTGTATGTAGAAATGTGAGTATGACTGTGGGTCACTCTGCGTATAAAGTTTTGGTATGTGAGACATCATTATAGGAAAAACTTTTTGAAATGGTGGAAATGCTTTTGCAGATTGAATCATGGTCACATAGGAGTGAATACACGATAAAAATGATAAGGAAGAAGTGCAATTTTCTGGAGAAAATTTGTAATGTTCATTCATCTTTTATATTTCTCTGTGCTATTTCTGCTTTCTTTTATAGATGCCACCTACACGGATATTAAGAGTATTTTTATCACTACATATCGATGAGGTAGATACATTATTTTTTGTGAGAAAAAATGCATCTAAAAGGGGATTAAATCTTGTGTGTGTATCCTCCCCCCCGTCCCCTCTTCTTCATGGGGGAGAGAAAAAAATTGAAATGGGGCTTCACTAAAAATGTATTACCATATTATTTTTTTTATTAATCTTTTGGAGTGGAAGTAATTTGGTAGAGCAGAATCTTTTCGAATTTTCAATAGAAATTGGAAATAACCCTTTTATTGTTAACTATTGAAATGCTTTTAACATTAACTATTCTAGTATACTTATTTGTTTTTAATGTTTCAATATACCCATAGATACGATGTTAAATAGAGGGGATAGAATTTATTATAATGGAATCCTTTATAACATTTTTTAATATTTTTTTTGAATATAGTATAGTGTAGAGCGATGGCCTATTCACTTTTTCTTTTTTTCATTGTAAGCGTATGAAAGAGTATAGGATATTTATAAAAACACAGTTTAGAAATGCTAATCCCCTTCCTTTTGACTTATCAAAAAAGTTAAAGATATACTTTTTATAGACTCGTTATATTCATAATAGTATTTTATATTTAAAAAAAAAACAAAAAAGGAAACTACTGTTTTGAGGAAGCGTGAATTATGCTTTAGCCAGTATCTCACGTTAACTCTATATTAGATTCTGGATGCCAGAAAATTAATTTATTTTAGATGTTTTTGAATGCCTATCTCCACAAAAAGGAGAAAACTCTACTTGCAAAACCTGCCTAGTTTGAACGATTTTATCCTAATTGAGTTTTTTAAGATTCAATATATATTTTTTTTTAAAAATTAGTATATGAAAAACAAAATTTATTTCTGGTAATATTTTTTTGAACCTACAATGTACGTCTTACCATGTTCAGGTAGATCACTGTATAGCAGTGGTCGACAATTTTTGCAAAATTTTTCCTTTTCGTCATATTTTCATGGGTTTAAAAGTGAAATTACTTCAGGTTTGAAATTTTTGTAATTTGCATTGCTTATATAAATGGTGTAGTACCCTACGAGTGTGACTTCAGAATAGACCATGAGATTCATTCTCTTTATACTTGGATATAACAAGAAAATCTCAAGAGTTTGTATGGGAGTTATTTCCATACAGTGAGAACCCTCTTCTTTTGTGTGTGTGTGTATACCCACGCATTACTCTGGATTGTATAAAGCACAAATATAATTCAGTTTGATTTTATATTAAATTAAAACGTGTTTTTTACAGTGTTTGCTTTGAATAATTTTGGGATGTACACTGCTAAGAATATTCTCTATTTTTCATATGTGATAAATTTTAATTTGATATGGATTTTCAATGAAGAAATTTATTTTTTTTTATCGAATATTTCTTGTATGGCTTATGTTTTTCTGATCCCTGTTTTTAGTTTTTTTAATTTTTTTAAATTTCTTTAGGAAGAAACACTGTTATTTTTAAAGAGTAATACTGCATCCAACTATCAGGCGAGAGAACGAATTTAGGACTGTAATAGATGTTTTCATATTTGTAGCATAAACTTCAAGCATGGCTGAATGCGCAATCTACTAGCCAAGAAATTTCAGAATCCTCACGTATAGAGCAGCAAACTACTTTGGTTAGACATACCATTTGATAAAATTTATAGAGTGGGCCAAGATAGTAAAGAACTCAAGCATGTGCCTATATGCCCTCCGATCTAAAAATAGTAGAGAAATCGCTGAAATTTATGATTACTCTTTTGTTTGTTGATAATTATGATTGAACGTGGGGTAGAAGGACAAGCTTAGGTTTTATTTTTAATTGAAAACAAACAGAGAAATCGCTACTCTTATTTTTGCGTGTTTTATTCCAACTTTGCTGTTCTAGAGGGGTAATCTGTCATGAATTTTTTAAAGAATTGGTACATGTGCAGGCTTCTAACCAGTTGTGGATACACATGAAAAACTTTTTTAATTTGTATATAGTAAAGTGGAAATGCGTATTTCTTGGTTTCAAACACATTTGTTTGTGTTCTTAAACTGTTTCATAGTTTTGCATTTTGGTGCATATTAACAAATGATTGGGTTCTCTATTTCTTTCTTCATTTTAGGCTGATGCGTGTGTGATCTATTTGAACAAATCATGGTACTATACGTACTTTATTACTTATAAGGCATTCCCCGCTTGCTATATTTTTTCACCGTTTCTTTTCATAATTCTATCTGCAATTTACATGATTTTAGTTATGGAGTGCTTCTTTCTATAAATCGAAGTTTTTTACATGCATGAAACCACAATAGAGAAGAAAATTTCATTATTTCAAATTGAATTTGCAATGCATTATACAGAACTTTGCATGCAAAGTTCTCTTTCCGATTATGCAGAAATGAAGAAATATTTTATTAAGTTAAAGTTGCATGTGAAGCGTTGATTTTTCTATCCCCTTCTTGGGAGTACACGTTTTTATTTTGTTGTTTCTAAGGTATTTTATATATCATGCGCTTAGAACGTGTTTAAGTTAATCTTTTTATATGGAGATTTTTGTTTATTTGGCAGTTTTGATGAGGTTGCTTTCCGCTTAGTATGTAATGGCATGCATCTTATGTTATTACATCAGTGTCTTCATTGTGTATCAATTTTCCTGGTAAGGAAATATGAGTCACTATACGATTAAAATATCCACTGATAATTGTTACTATGCAGAATTAAATTAAGCAATTGTTATGATATTTTTGAACATAAACAGTATCTCTTTTGATTTCTTGCCGTCAAAATTTTTCCGACTTTTAATCTCGTAATTTAATTTTGTTCTTTAGGAATGTAGACCTAATAATGCGCTTGGCTGGAAAGTTTTGACGCAACTTTTCTATAATTCCTCCAGGACTTTAGGTAAATGCTTAACTTGTGGAAATGCATACGTTCAAAATTGTCTGTACTCTTCTTAGTCGGTTTTGATG
This sequence comes from Cardiosporidium cionae, assembly GCA_015476325.1. Lineage (NCBI taxonomy): Eukaryota > Apicomplexa > Aconoidasida > Nephromycida > Cardiosporidium > Cardiosporidium cionae. The sequence continues at coordinate 32,774 of JADAQX010000448.1, forward strand.
CGGCCTTAGTCAAATACCTGTATTGTTATTTTAAGGATTTTGTTTCATTTCTGTATTTAATTCTTTCAGTTGATATTCAAAATGAAATAGAACTAGCTTGGTCTGAAGAGCGACGCGCAGTATGGATTCAAAATTTTTGCTGTCCTCAAAGTATGTGTTATAATTCTATGTGCGTATAGCGTAAAGCGCAATAAAACAAAAATATTTTTATGTCCTATCCCACTTTTTCATATAGTATTCATCTCTTAGCCTTTCTTATTTTACTAATTCAAAAATATCGTGGTGGTCACAATTTTACTGTGATTTCGAACTGTATTGATTTATATGGTATGTGCTGCAGCCCTCATTATTGGAACCCTTAAACTACTGTATCGTTGCTTAGTTGTTATCTGCTCCTTTTTATTCCTGGATTCCCTTAAAGATCTTCAATCGCTTGATTTAGTTGCTTGTAGCGGAGTATTTTCCCAGGAAGAAGACAGTTTTGTTTCTGGTTGTGAAGAAGGATATGTTTTGCGTACTGTTGATTCACTGCTACCTCAAGAGCGTTCCGAAACATCTTTTGTGATTTTGAGTAATGTTAAAGATACATATTTTAAAAAATTTCCTAACAGAGAAGATGAACAACCTAATTTCATTTTTTTGGAAAGTGTATTAATGCAAATATATTCGTCACACTCTGAGTAACGAAGCATGAAATATAGCATTTTCCTGTCATTTTTAACTCTCTTAATCCTGTCATAATTACTCCAGAGAATTCCTATTGAGCAAATTCAATTGTTATAAATGTTCGTATCTTTCTCTTTCAAAATAACGTTATTTTAAATTTCACTTTATATTTCATGTCATTTTATTAAAAAAAAAATATAATGTAATAAGAATATACTTTTCAAGGTACTTTGATCAGTCCCCAATCTCAAGTCCAATATATTGTGTTAATTGAAGAAAATTTTCTTCTTTTTAACAGAAAGCTACGATTGTGAAGGTAATTTTTTATGAAAGAAAAACTTCTGCATCGTTTTCTTGCTACGTTTAGTTTGCTAATTATTTCAATAAAACTATGTTGAAATATTCCCCGTCTCTTTTAAACACATTGAGTGCTGTAGGCACTCAAGATTAGATGAAATTGCCCTGCAAATAGCTAAACAATTGTGGAGGTGCAGAACGCTTTTACAGGTTTCGAAGTTGTACATCACATGACTTGTTTCATCGCACCAGTGCAACCCAATTTGAGTTTAACTTACTGTATGATTAAATTTGTTCAATATCTACGCATTATTTTTCGCTTATCTCAATTTTCCGTACATAGAAAAAAATCAAGATATATAATAGCAAAAACTTGTGCGAGAATATGCGAGAAATAATGCAACCGCATCGTTAAAGATGTTAGATATAAAATGACGTTATTTGGCCCGCATATTTCCGCAAATTGGTACATCAATCAACGCCTTCAGTTTATGGGATATGATAGATAGCACTACTTGTAAATTTTAAAATCTACCAATTATGAGCAAGTACCAAATAATCAACATTCAATCCATCGAAATACATTTTTATTGAAAAAACAATGACTCTCTTTCCAAAAGTCTAATCTTTTAGCAAGGGGGCACAGTACTTTTATTTCTTTACGATTGGAATAGAACGAAAGATGCCTGCTAGAAATACCTAAAATTTTTTCAAGTACGCGGATTTGCCATGATAGTGGCTCATTAGAAGAATGAGTTGCAGTAATCAAAAAATTAGCTTTTTTTATTCTAGTGTACAAAATGTGAACTTGGTCCTGAAAGCTACTAGGCGTCTTCGTTTACATCACTACTTGTACTTTTACTTTTGAGAAGTCCCTACAATCCGGCATTGCTTCCATATTATTGGTACAAATCTTTCATCAAACTCCAAATACCCAAAACGGAATTTAAGAAATTTCTCTTTTTCCTAAATTTTGATTTCGTGAAAATTCTGCAATCATAAATAGACTTACAGAAAAGAAGTTTATTAGCTGAAAAATTCCAATAGTTGAAATTTTCAAATTGAATCAACCGCTTCCATTTGACACGCGTATTTAGTTTGGAATAAGCCCCGCAGCGTTATTTCTCTCGCTTCCATCAAATGCGTAGTCTTTTAGAATTCATGAATAATAAAAATATAGCTCTCTAGAAGTTTAAAGAGAATAAGCATTTGAATTTTGGAATGAGCTGTCGTGCTAAGATATTATAGCCCGAAAAAAGTCGAGTGCTTATAGTCCTTGAATTGGATAATGTTAAACGGTGACAAAAAGATTTGCATTACTCTGTTTTTCGCAAGACTGAGCGAGGACTGTTCGCTGGAACGGGATTTGTATCACTGTTACAGTGTTTTCTTTTCGCTATATAGGAACATCTACTCAACCCAAAAAACTTGAAATAACTGTTTTTCAGTAGTCAATATGAATAAGAAAGTAGATGAAATTAAAAAAGAAAGGTCAAAAGGTTACAGAGAGCGCCACTTTCGTATAAAAGGGGAAATTACAGCATTGACTACCAGTGATAAAAAAAACATCCCACATGAAAAGGATGACGCAGTTATACTAATGACAAAAAGGGGACGCCTAAGGGAAGGAGATAAATTTTCAATATCAGGTAAAATAAGTGTACCAAAAGGCAGATTAGAGTTACAAGAAACCAAAAGGCAAAGCCTTTTTGAAAAGGATTCCGCAAGACGTGCCAGTGAACTAAATTTGGAGAATGTAACGCAAAATGGTCATAGTATGAACGAAAGAAATGCGAGAGTGAATGGCAGTGATGGCGCTATCATGCAAGTTGAAGCAGCTGCGAGTCCGCAAATTCCTTGCATAACTCACGCGCAGTTTCTGCCTTTCATGATGCAACCAACAATTATTCCTGCAGCGGCTCTGCTGCAACCATACACTATAAATAACACTAACACAGTTCCACAACCTGCCTTTTTCGTTTCTACTCCGCTAGTATACCCAACGGTAGCACCATGTACAGCCGAAAACCGTACAGAAGAGAAAAACAAGTACTACAGCAATGAACCAAAGGATTTAATAGAAACTGAAATTCCTGAAGATACCTCATTTCCACAAAACGGTGACAAAATAGAAGCTCTACAACCAGCATCTGCTGCGGAGAATGCTAGTGGTGTAACAGAAAAAAACATTAAATATTCTACAATCCCCGTTTCAATGCCGGAGCCAGTGATGATACCATTTTTCCCTTTCTACCCAATGAACTCTCCGTATTCACCACAGATAAAAGCAAAATTGAGGCGTAGACAAGAATCTAAGCGTGCTAGCCTGCAATTACCACATACCAAAGTAGAAGATCCGAACAAGGGCCTTTATTCTCTCTGCTGCGAAGCATTTAAATAGACTTTTCTCATCACTGCAAATAATTTGTTGTGCTTCACAATCAATTGTAAAATATTCAAAGGATATAAAAGTATAAATCACTTAGAGTGATGTTATTGCACAATTTGTGTATTTGTAAAAATGACAAAAGTAGGGTTGTCTAATTCTATTTCTAAACACAGCCTGGAACAACGCACCTGCACAGCATTAGCGTTGTAAGTAGGTGCTGCTCTTGTTATTTAGCTTAATGAATTACTTCAAGTCTTTGCGGATAAAAAACAGTGTAAACTATCCACAGTAATCAAGATGTAGCAAAATAAATAAAATTTTTTATTTTTGGTGAAAGGCTACTAAATTTTTTGTATGACTTAACGGATTGTAAATTAGATTCTTATAATCTTGCAAGCTGAAGAGAAATTCTCAACTTTCAATGGGATGTGCTGTAGCACAAAAATTCTTTTATACGACACCAAGGGAATAGATAAAATCTCCGTACCGCAAGTTGTGCGGAGGGCTCAATCATTGCATAAGTAACTGTGCCACGATTATTCAGTATGTCAAAGGGTGTTAGCAGAAAACGAGCTACAAAAAAACATAATATCGTCTTATTGAGGACTAAAGAATTAAAAATTGCAAGAATAAACGATTTTGGGAAAAGGATTCATTATATTTCTTTTCTACTTCGGTAATGTATCGATTTTGCTTGTCCAACAGTCAAGCATCCATCCTGTACGTTTTCTTGCATGATTTTTTCGGACGTTTCAGTTAGTTCTTTTTATCCATTGATTAGTCAATTAGTGCCAGTGGGGGAAATTGGGAAAGTTACAATTCTTTTATTGTGCTTTCAACTGAAACTGAATTCAAATATACATTCATAATTGAATCATGCGCATTGCTTTAGAATTAGGTAAAACAAATACGGTTTTAGATGCAGGAACAACTGTATCAACATTTTCCAAGTATAACATTTCTTAGGGGAAAGTAAAGAGTAGCTTTTTTCATTTTGTTTGCTATTCAAATCACTTTCATGGAAGTTTGCTAATACATACATAGTTGAAAATTTGAAGAAAATTTTCTCTCAAAAAGTTACATTTTTAATTTAATTTATGTATATACCTTTTAGACTTCAACTGACATATCTTATTCAGTAACCCTGCATTTTATCTTACAATAAAATTACTGCTGAAGCAGGGAAAGGGATAAAACATACGTACATTGTATCTGTCTTGATCCTAACAATGCAATTTAAAAAAATTCTTTAACTCACGATTTGCATATTTAATACAAGTTATGATAATGCCAGCAAATTTTATATACTGTTAACACATGATGACATAAACAAAGCTCTTATAAGATAAGATGCTCATATGTAAATGTTCAAATGTTTCTTTCCCATGCGCAACCGCTACAATAAAATAGTTCATTTCATAATTGCACATAGACAAACTGCAGCAATATCCTAACTAGATACACTCTAAGCATCAGGAGATAAAAGGAAAGTCATGCATAGATTTGCTGCAGAGAAAGAATTGTTTCCCCCGCATGCATTTTTGCAGTTCTAGTGAGAATGCTCAGGTAGATTAAAGAGATGGATTTGAGCCATCTTAAAGGAAGCAGAATTCGAATTATGTTTAGCAATTTGCACACTTTTGTTATATTTTTCCAGCTACAATGCTGCTCATCATTCCTACAGGTATTAAACCTATACAAAAAAGTTCTTTTGTGGCAGAAGTAGTCGCACAAAACATTACTATTCAAGGTGTTATTATGCTCTATTTTGACAAATAGAAGAAACAATTTGTTTTATCACAGGTAAAACTTCGCAGAAAGACATCAAAAACGATGCTACTCTTTAGCCGTATATTAGAAAAAACTTAAAATAGTTCATTATGCAGTTTCTACGTATCAGAATGCACTTGTGTACATATCTAAGCCACATCAAGATAATACATATAAAACAATCTTCTAAGTTACACTCTCCTAAGCATAGAGAAAACTAGTATTAAACTTCAATGCGTTGTCATGCACGCAGATATTTGTTGGTTCAGCACAAGAGGATATCATTGATACAGTGAAATGATACAAAAATAGAGGTATTACGACGAGTTTCTGCTCTACATCTTCTCTGTGAATTTGAAGAATCGTGCGATTAGAAAGAATTTATTCCTTTAAAAACTCGTGGATAGTTTTAATCATTGCGGTGAGGGTAGTAGTCTAGAGAGTCAAGTTACCAAATTGTAATATTTTGCAAAGGAAAACGTAGCTACAATCCATTTTTTTCTGATGATAACTAATGTATTAGATATTTTTTTTCAAGCAAAATGATGCCGCGGATATGTGCAGGGACATTCACGTCTACTTGCACTTCAATGTTTTAACCTATCGATCGTAGCATGCATACCTCTTCCAAAACATGAAGACGTAAATTTTCTTATTCAATAAGAATTTATTCTTTCCTAATCTGTATCATCAATGAATGATAGCCCTATAGAATCTTTCTAAAACTTTTATATTTGTATGTATTAAGATGTAAAACTTTTATGTTTCTATTCTGGATAGAAATAAAAGATTAAAGCAATCCAAATCCTTGATGATTTTGTAAAGCAATATTCATAAGACGACGTAATTTTTCTTTATTCTTATAATCCGGCAAGAGTAAGAAATTAAAGCATGTATGGGCGGTTGGAAGTCTAAAAAAAAACAAGATTGAAATAGAGACCACAATTATAATATTATATAAACAGAGTAGTATACTTAACCTTTTGTTATCAAACAAATCCCCTCCTTCCTTCTCTCCGTCTTCCCCTCCCCCCGCAAAATACAGAGCATACTTAATCTTTCATCAGAAAATATCCTCCTTCCTTCTCTCCCTCTCCCTCCCCCTTCCCCCCCCAAATCTCTCAATTAGTAACACTCCCTCTTGTTCAGTACAGTAGTGCAAAATCAATACCCAGTAGAATCTTTACACCCCTCTATCAATTAAAAAAAAACGCACACACAGAAATGCTTGCAACAACACACTCTTCAGTATCTAAGAAGAAAAAAGTAATAAATTGTAGAAGAGTTTACAGGATATGTATGACTTGATGCAGAAAAAAAATTGTAATTTATAATCGATACTAAGATATCCATCAAGATGCAAATAGCCACACAAAATGAAAACCGATAAACACATAACAATAGCCACTAACTACAATATAGAAACTTCAAAGTAAGCTTTAACACTTCATCAATGAAATCGTTGCTAAAGAATACTTCCAATTGACAAGGCTTTAAAAGAAAGTATGAATTTTTTCATTTAACACATGAATTCACTTTATATCAAAAAAACACACATGTATAACGTAGTATATTTGAAACAAAATTTCTTTAAAATCTGTTTTATAAAAGCAACATTTCTGTTAAGTGGATAAATAGTTTATTCCATATGTTATTTAAATTTTTTTTTCCTTCCGTTAAAAAAATATAAAAAAATAATTAACTATTAAGAGAAAACTTTTTAAAGAAAAATTTTACAGAACGTACGTATTAGAATCAGATCCTCTTCTTCCTATGATAAAGGGCATACTCGACAAACCTTTAATAGGAATACGATCTGATCCTATAGTAATGAAATATAATATATAGCCATATATATTTACATTTAAGAGTTATAGAAAAAAAATTACATGTTCCTCCATCACCCTCTCTGGAATAGAAGAATTCATAGGTATAGTTTCGTAGGGGATTCAAAAAAATACAAAATTTGAAGAGATGTGGGGGCTTTAAAAATTCTTATTTTAAAAAAAATTCGAATTCCTATTTTAAAAAAAATTATAATTCCCATTTTATAAAAAAATGATTAAAATTCCTATTTTTATAAAAAAGTAAAATTCCTATTTAAAAAAAAAAAATTATTTATATATTTTTTTCAACAAAAGTATATATATATGTAAATTTTACACCTGTAGCATTACTACATTCCTACATCTTATCATTCTTAATCAAAGTAAAATAAAAAAATAGAGAGAGAAAAGGAAAATAAGAAAGAAAGTGTAGTTAGTATTTATTCCATACACATATCCTTTCATTTTATTTTCTTGACAAAAAAGTTCATACCGGTTATAAAAATCAACAATTTTTGTTTATCTTCTTGACTTAGAGAATGTGCTATATCCCAGAAATGACGAATGGTGATAGAATCTTTTGTAAAACCATCTTGATAATGTGTAACCTAAATACAAGAAAAAAATATATACGAAAAATATTAAAAACTAAAAATTCCAGAAGGAAATTCTGTTCAAAAACAGGGTTATAGAGTATACTCTGGAATAGAAAAAGGAGAGAGATAAGATATAGCTGGATAGGATAAAAAAAAAAAAATTTTATTTTGTGTGCATATATTAAAATAATACGATACATATTCTATCCCCTTTTTTTTTCTCTTTTTTAGCTTAAAAATAAATATATCTTTACTCTTTATTAACATGTTTTATATACATGCCTCTGTTAGAAACTTTAATTTATTTCCTTCTCATTTTATTTTTATTTTAAACTATATCTCTTTTATATTTTATTTCTTAATTTTTATTTTAAACTATATCTCTCTTAAATGTAATATTTTATCTTTTTTTTTTTATTTGTTATTCTTCTTTTAT
>JADAQX010000449.1:0-40669 GCA_015476325.1 Cardiosporidium cionae
AATACAAAAATGAATACTATGATATTTCTGCAACGGTAAGAAGTCAGAGTGGTACAACCGAGAGGACAAAATGCATGCATTGTCACGAATGCGTATTTACTTCTGGAGTTACTGTGGTTATGTTATATTCAGCTGCACTTTATGTAATTAGCTGTTCGTTTCGCATCTTTTACTTTGAGGAATTTTTACACTTTTTTATTGTTTTATAGCTAGTGAATTACTTTAAAAATCATCACTTTATAGGTGTTATAACTGCAAATGATGAAATCTCTAATTGTTTTGCCCACTTTTTTGAAATAAATTAATTTAAACACTTTTCATTGACGCTTGATGGTTGTTTTCTTCAATGGCATTTTTTCCTTGGGCCATGTTGATATTTGTTCGTATTCCGTTTCCTATCATTTCACAAGTTGCTTCCGCCAATTGTATTAACTGTAGATACATGATCAAATTAAATTGCTATCGCTTATCGATTTATTTAAAAAAGTATTTTATATTTTTTGCGGGGTATATTTTTGGCTTAAATAATTTATTTGTGGATATATAATCTCATTAAGAGACTTACTTGCTGAATGTGTGATTCTCCTAAATGCGGACCAATTGCATGTAAGAAACAAACTTTCGCTTGCCTTAAACAAAGCCCCATATGGAATTCAGTAAAATGCTTGCTGTCTTTAAATGCTTGTATCTCCTACCGTAAAAATCACAAACGATTAATTCCATTTTCTTAGCAAAACGCAATATTACCGTGAAATCAGTTCACGTAGTTATTCTAGGTTTTACCAAAACAAATATAACATTAGACTACATACTCACTTCGTCATCGAGATCAACAACGTAACGAACATTCTTATCGAGCACATCTTCCGGTGAAATTGCATACTGAGGACAATGAAATATGCAGGCATTGCTAAAGTCAATGTTGAATATAACTTAGTTGATATACATCGTATAGAAGTAAAGTAATACCACTGAAGCAGCGACGACTACATCTATAACGGAAATATGTGCATCCATTAATGCCAGCCCAATGCTGGTGAAAGAAGCAGAAAGAGTTCCTGAAGTGAAAACGTAACGTAAACCCTATCTCACTGGAAGGACATTCGCAATTTTCAAGCTAGTTATCATGACAAACAGTGGCTAAATTACCGCCATCATCTTCCAAAATCATCAACCTGACATCAATAACTGCCTTGGGATATCGATCTAGTAAAATGACCGACTCCATCGCTTCTATTAGGAGCCGTTCCATTTGCTTAACCTCAGGGTCCTAAGCACGGTAAATGTCCATAAACACAGGCACAGGCTAATACATAGGTAGTGGCAGATTGGATTTCAAGTAAAAATTGCTCATTAATGTTTGGTGCGAGAAGTAATGCCTACGTAAGCAATAGAGACAATGCGTTCTCACTTGGGTTATAGTACGCTTCCCATCGGGAGGTACGATACAAATATCTAAATTAAGTGATGCCTTTTCTTTGAAAATGGCTCTTCCTGATGGTCTAGGCCCATAGCTGAGCATGGGCATTGGGATGAAACAAACAGAGCAACCAAAAAAAGTTTTATAAGTAGAAGTGCTTACACCCAATTAAAAGTTTGGGTCCAATAATGAAGAAAAATTAAAAGTAAACTTCTAAAAAGGAATTTCATAACAAAAAATCATATTGCAAAAAAAAATTAAACTTACATGGCGCAAATGATTTTTGTTTTGCCTAATCTTACATAGGAGGATCCAGTAGCATCGTGTAAGTAGCTAGTTTGAATTCCTGGTTAAAAGAAGCAGGACTAAAAGTGTAATGGGAAAAAGTTAGAGCAGGCCATCTTGAGGTAACTAACCACTAGAAACTATATCTTAAAGACTTTCATTCCTGCCACAGGAAAACTTCTCGATTTTATTGGCAAAAAGCTATTTCAAAAATTTCATTCTGAAAGTGAAAAAGCAAGAACCCGCATTCTCTCAAAAGGGTGAAACGTATGCTCAATTCTTTTCAAGACACTCCGCCTGCCTTAGCGCAGCATTGCTAATATACAGAGTAGTATTTTAAGCAAACAAATCCATTTGTTACTCATTCTTTCTCACATATAATTGTACGCAACGTATAAACACTCCCTGTAACCAGATACGACAAGTAGACTCATCTTACGAATTGGTCTAAGTTCTTGCAGGGCTCTTGATTGAGCACGGTTTCCACCTATTACAAGTTGTCGAATTTCCTTGAGGTGCTGGGTGCTCGTCATTGCCATCTTGCTCCATCCCGGTAAAGGGGGAAATGTAGAGAAGGTCGATACAGCCATTTTTAATGCACAAATGAAAGATTCCAAGAGGCTCTGTATAAGAACAACCAAGCAGGATAGCTTTTTAACTTCACTTCATACGGGGACAAGCATGTGTATCAGCAACCACCCACATAAGCTGTCTGAAGCTCAGGTCAAATTGACCCACCGAAATGAAAGAAGGCCGTACGCAAAGCTCTCTAGGTCATTCCGCCACAGAGTTAGCAAGAGGTATTGTTCGCTTCAAAAACGCAACATATCCCATCCAAAACGGGAGAGAGCTTTATAGAAACGTACAGTAAGAAGAACAAAAATGAAAATAAAAACTTTTGATGCTCACTTAAAAATGCTACACGAGGTGAGATAAGGTAAGCCATAAACTCCTTATCAATCAACGACCAGAACTACCCTGCAGTCCTCGTGAAATCTTTCCTTTTCACCCTTGTTTCAGAAAATCTCATGTTTATCTCTGCTGCTTTCTGCATGCCTAAGCTCTCATCCCTTTCAGTGTTTTTCAATCATGACCTACAAAGTCCCGTTGTATTGTAAACCAGCCATCGCCAGAACAGTAGAGTTTTTGTTTCCACAATTCGATTAAATTCTTCTTTCAGTACAGAAGTATGAACTTGAGTAGATAAGATTAGCAAAGTTCAGGGATAAGTTTGAATCCCTAAGAATATGTTGATAAGAAATCCGCACCTGAATACAGATATTTTGATTCTTTTCGTAACCTTAAGCAGGACCACAGCACAAACACTAACTTGCTTTTTACTTATTGTGAGCAAGTAAAGCATTTCAACTTGTGCGGCGTTGAAAGCAATGCTCTTTTGCAATTACATTTTCTTACAATGAAACACTTCGCTATTTTTCATATATTTGCATCCAAAAGATGAAATGTAGTAGCACTGGAGTGACAACTGCTTCTTTCAAAGTATCAAATCTGTCAATATGCTTTTTGTAACACAAATAAAAAATGTTTTCAAAGTTCATTTCAAAGCATGTTATTAATTTTGAGGCAATATTCTTAATATTTTACAGCATCCGCAATCTTTTGTTAGCGATAAAGTATGAAATCATGAGCTAGTTCATTCCTGTACAATTAATATTTGCTATGCTACAATAGTAAATCCGGGCAATGAAACATATAAGTGCATTTTTAAATAATTGCTTTTTGTTCAACTAGAATATGACAATAGAGTTCGAGAAAATAGAAAATCCACCTCTGGCACTTGAAAACATTGACTTGGGAGAGAAGGAAATATTATAAATTTGGGATTTCCCTACTTCTTAAGAATTGGCTGTTGTTCCAGAAAAGTCGCTTTCCAACACATAGTAGAAACGAAGGACTGAATACTAATTTTTGAGCTATGTGAATGATTAGCAACTTTTCAGTAAATCACTACTTTCTTAGAGTAAATTACTTGCTATTCAAGTGGTGTAAAACATCCTTTAATTGAATTCAACTCAAATTTGTATAAAGATACTTTACATAGTAAAATTAGGTAGTCATTTTTGCTACTTTTTCCCATTTTATTGGGAAAACATACGAGATTTGAACAAATTCTGCACCCATTCGAGTTTCCCTGAGGACACGCAAGATTGCGTACAAACAGGTAACTTGTTGTGATGCTGATCTGCATTTTCAAGGGAAGATAAAAATGAAAGACTACGGTAGTTTCTGCCTTTCCTTAGAGAAATGAATGCTGCCACTGCGGTTGTGTCATCTGGTTTTCCTCCAATATATTCCCCTTTGAGTTCCAATGAAGCTGATTGACTGAAGGGGGTATGTTTTCTCTTTCCAAGTAATGTATTATAACTACCTGCTTTTAACGCACCCTAAAACATCAAGTACAAGGAAAGAAATATACTTGCATATTTTTTCTTTGAAGATCATTTGCTACGTTACTGGTATTCAAGTATTTTTTTCACCTCTATATAATTAAATGAATTGTGATTTAAGATGTAATCAGTACCTCAACTAGTCTATCAACAATAGCTTGCGGATGGCATCCAGGAAATCCAGTTTTAGGATCGATCGCGAAATAAACTTCATTCACAATGCCACTAATTTCGTCATCAAATAAATTATCAAATAAGCCATCAGTACCGGCTATCAATAAATCTCCAGGGAGAATTTTGACCCTCTGAACCTGGACTAATTCTTCAATTCTACTCGCAATTTCAGAGTTGGTACAATCTACATCTGGCATTCGTGTGAGTTGATAAGGGCAATTAAAATAGTGCTGCTGCGAGTGTGAGCGGTGTATAATGCCATATCTTACATGTCGAAAAGCTGAAAAGCAGCAAGTAGGACAATTGTATGGGGTAGGCACTTCGTTGGGTATAGATTCGTGATATGCACAAGTACAATTGTTTTCCGGCTCTGATTCAGATTTTCGTAGTAAGATCATTTGTGAGTCGCCTAAATTAACTGTCCACAAAGAATCGAAATCCAGCATAATTAACAAACAAGTTGTAGATCCCAAACTTTTACATTCCGTGGCTGAACGAGTCAAAATATGCTTGTACCACTCCTGTGGATCATAAAGAATCGAAAACGAGGCAAGTTGAGAGTGTGTCTGAACATCAAATTTAAGTGGGTCTTCAATACGCAAGTTAAAATTTTTGGCACATTTCGCAAGGAGTTCAGTTGGAAGGAAACTAGGATCAACACCTTCGAGATACACTGAACTCACGCCATCCGCCACTCCTATCAGCTGCAGCAATTAATGGGTTTATTTCGTTGATTTGTTGACACAATAACGCATTTTTATTTTGTGCACAAACTATTTCTACAATGCGTAACAAATATTTAACTTACGCTGTCAGCCAAGATGAAAGAATCTGCATTTTTCATTCCACCCAGCTTTGATTTTTGTGGATGCTGCACTGATTTTCCAGCGCAAGTGAAGAATAGACGTGCCGTGAGATCTAATTCATTGTTATCTTGCTTCCAATTTCTCGTAAAATTATTGCAGAATTGCAGCAAGCAATACATTATTTTTTCCGTTTGGCAAAAATGTCAGCTTGCTAATGTCAACATCTGTTTTAGTAATATAATGGCCCAGAACTAGCTTTGTATATAATCGATCGAACATACCTGATTTCAGGTAGTGGAAATGCTGTCTGAAAAAGTTTACCCTGAATGATAAGTAGCTCTTCACTATCAATGGTAAGAGAAATATGATACGGTGTTAGTTTCTCCAATAGTGAAATTCAAAAGTGTTTCTTCTGTACTGTCTCTTGCATTAGAGATGCTCTTTTAGCATTATGTAGCTTTTCATTCTGCCATTTATCTTTAAGCGTTGTTTTCAAAAAGAAGAAATGCCTTTCTTAAAACATGTGATTTCTCTTGTTTTTTATTTACGAAATACTCATTGTAAAGCAAAAACAAAAGCCCGATGGTATTTGAAACATCAAAATACCTTTTAAGTATACTTGCAAATGTGACATCTGCTAGTTACAGATTACTTTTGTGAACATGAATTAGTTGCAAAGTCATGAAATTTTTTTTTACAAATTACTTCTTTAATATGCGACAAAATAGTGCAATGATTGTAGAGATATAAAGACATTGAAGCTATGAGACTGCGTATTTACGAGGCGGAGCCTATAGATGCTTTCAAGGGAATATGGATTAGATCAAAAACATACTGAATTACTTATTTTAAAACAAGTTATGATACTTTAGATAAAGAATAGTATTGTCAAAAACAGAAATGAACCCAGATGATACTTATTATTCACCAATAGTACAAAATGATTTGTTACATTATCTCATGACACTAATCGTTGAGAGAGAAAAGTGTTTCTAAGTCAACGCTGAATGCTATTTGGATATATATCAACAAAAGAAAAAATAGAATTAAGAAAAATTCAATAGATTTTTTGTGTATCTATCTTTATTCAGTTTTTTCATTGAATGTTGGAAAAATGTCAGAGTAAGAAAATATTAAAAATTTTCACAAGGTAGTGCTGCAGAGCAGGGAATAATTTGAAAATTCGACATATTTTTAAGGAATATCAACAACAGTATCGCGTAAAAACCTCAAATTAATGAATAAATTTGTTGCAACTTTCCATGTCAACCTAGAATTCTCAGCCCATTGTAAAATTCTTGTTGCAAGCAATACAGTTCAAAAGTACTAGTGATTTTCATCGAAAAATTCAGTGGCAGCTGACGCATTGAATGATTTGTAGATATAGAGCCTAGCTCTTTTTTAATTCAAAAGTAGTTTATAAATGAGCAATATCTGTTTAATATACTTGCGAGCAATCACCGCTTTTTGTTATGAATTTAAGGAATGTAAATTTGAGATGGCAAGTTGCCGCAAATGTGAAATCGTTTCTACGCGTATGATGAAAACAATCGTGGGAAATCTTAGCTGCTTTGCCACGGAGGAAATAAAATCCGTTTTGAATAATGTTGCAACTATCTATACTCAAGATTTGGCTTTGTCTGGTGAAACAATTGCTTCTGCAGGTGGAGATTATTTTTTCGCGCGGATTTTGCAAGATTAATTACTAATTCTATTTTCAAATATTTGTATCGCAAATAAAACACTTCAAATTAATTCTATCTACATCTGCTGAGCAACGCTTTTTTATGTAAATTAGCTTTAAAAAAAACTTAAAATTATGGGAAAACATTCGTGCGATACAAGATTTCCAAGCATAGTAATGTTGCTATTAACGCGCTCCCCCGCACTTCTTCAACGACAATTTTTGTTACTCTGGAATATTAGCAAGTTCTCGATTTTGAGTCAGAGGAGGAGAGTTTCGACTGTCAATTTTTGAGTTTTCGGCGGGGTAGGTACACTTCTCTACAGGACAATGGATGCAGAAAGCTTTTTGGTTATTTCAACTCATGAAATTCGCGATGTGGAAGAAAACCAAAATAAGAACATAACCCAGCCCGCTGTTATTTCTCTCCCATGCGAAATCAGGGAATTGGTTAAGTCATGGGTTCACTTCTCAACCGAGACGTCAGGAAATACTCCCCGGACTAATCATCTGAAAAATAACAATTTGATGGAACAACGTTTTATGGCAGTTTCTATGCGTGAGGGAGAAGCAAACGGGTGCTACTCAGTGTTACTTCAACAGGGACAAGTTGGTACAAACCAAAAGAGTGCAGAGACAAACTGCGCTCTGACATGCCAAAAATACGATGCCATGACAAGAACTTTTGAGGGCAAACAAGTGAATCGGGTGGTTGTGTCACTTCTAACCTACACGCAAAGAACTGCCAGCTTAAACCATTCGAGTGTATCCGGCTATGTAAATTGGTTGACGTCAATGTATGATTTTATCGCTGAATTCGCAGAAACCATTCCAAAAGGCTTTTTCTTATGGGAGTTAATTCACCCTCAAACAGCTGCGGGATGGCCACAATACAATCCTGCAGGGACGTATTGCGTAAAACTTTTTAAAGAAAATCAATGGAACGCGGTAGAAATTGATGATCTCATGCCTTGTGATGAATTTGGCAATACGTTGACACCTAATTCTTTTCATCCTGAAGAATCTTGGCCAATAATTTTAACATTGGCACTCTGGAAGTTATTTTCATGTGAAATAATACAAGAAATAAAAGAGATTCCTGTCATAGAGGCTTTAACATCTTGGAAGACCTCACGACTTCCACAGTCGCTGGAAGAAATGGCAATGTTTTGCAAAAGGCAATTGCCAGTGTCTCTAGATATTACACTTCCCAGTTTAAAACCATGCGTCAATAAATATAGTTTGCATGATGCCTTAATCAATCGCGCTTGCACTAATTCAAAATGTACTTTTGATAACCATCAAGACAGCCATATGCAGAGACTTGCTATAATCAAAGTTGATATAGAGAACCGAAGAATATGCGTTAGGATTAGTCAAAATAACTCCTTAACAACAAAATTTACTCAAGCTGGGGTTTTTCATTGGAGAGGTATAGGCCACGGACTCACAGAAATATCTAAAAATGCTCCGCTCCGTTACTATACAAAAAAAAAAACTTTTCCAGTAAAGCTTGGAGTTAAAAAGCAAGACTCATATTCATCCTTTGATTCCTTCAGTAGCATTGAGGAGTCTTCCAATGATACTGAATGTTGTAACGATGAATCAACAAGATTGCATTTGAATTTTCCAAGAAAGAAAAAGGAATGTGCCCACATCGGTAAGCTAAATCAAATTGGTTTTTTGACGAAATCGAGATGTGCAAGAAAAATGAATAATACATTGTTGCCTCCATACCTCAGGCACAAGCCTCCATCGAAGCACTGGGAGGCTCAAAGAAAGCATAGATTTCACTTTGCAAGGAACGCATGATCCGGTGAACTGTTGCATCCATCAACTAATAGAGTTCAAATTTTTTTTACATTCTTTGCAAAGCCTTCCTTCTAGTTTGTGAATCATTACTACATCATTCTGTAGCAGGCAATATGGGCGCTTAGCAGTGTTTGTGACAATAAATCCGTTGCTACCAATCAAGCAGCAATAAGGACTGAGCAAGAAGTGTGGATATCCTGGCACCATGCTTTACAGCTAGCATCGAAGAAATTTTGCTGGATCCACATACCTCGTAATGAAAGCACAACTATTGCCGTTATAAAACCTCCAAAGCAAGCAGAAGAAAAACAAGTTTCGTCCGAACCATACACTTATTACTCAATTGCAACATTTTACATTAAAGTGGGAACAAACTCGTCTAGTCAAAAACCTACGCATGAATATGAGGAAGAAAAACAAAAGGAAGAAATAAAATTAATCGGTGTTAATTCGCAAACAATATCACATAATAAAAATTGTAAAAGCAATCAGCATTTGGCATTCGATAATGTAAATGTATCAACAGGTATCCCGCTACTACTGGAATTGAGTTGTGAGCACGTGCCACCCGCCCCTACTTTATCTTCGCAACACAGCGGAATTCTTTTGTCTAACAAACAGCATCGATTCCACTATCTTTCTGGAATAAATACAGATATTTCATCTCTGCAAAACTTTCGGGGCTATGAGGGGGATATTTCTGCAACAAAGCAGCATGGCCATGACCCTTCCCTGAGAGATACGGAGTCGAGCGTGAATAGTGGTAGCAGCAAAAGTTCTTTTGCTGCTTGTACATTTGAACATATGGAGGATGTCTTTCCGGAATTTTTTTCTATTGAAAGCGAGAATAAACTAATCTCGTTGAATGATCGAAGAGACTTCCTAGAGTTACCTACTAATACATTGTCTCATTCCCCAAATACACTGCACCGCATTTCCCTAAAAGGATTCCCTTCTGATGCCACTGCTGCAATGTTTTTTCCTGGCATTTCTTCTTACTTAGTGTCTGTTCAATCCTACGAGTGTGCGGCTACTGTTACCTTAAGTTGTCTCAATGGAGATAGATGTAGAATTGAGCCTTTAAGACAAGGCAAGAATGTTTTTGAAGAAAATGCAAAAAAAACTTATTCTAGGGAAATTCCTAACTTATCGGATAGGTTGCAATCAGATATTGCGTGTGATGATATGAAAGTTGCGTGTGAAATGGTCACATTGCAGCAGTATTTTCAGAAATGTGCCAATACGGCTACTGTGTGTATACAGCTGTCACCAGGAGGAGATTTACCGCAAGAAACCACAAACATTATGTTAAAAGCCATGGTAAAAGTGAATTTTATAGCTACAAAAGGAGTGCATAGCTCCCAAGCAGTGAAGAGTAGTAGCATATTGGCAATGCCAGCCATTTTTATTATGGCAAATTGCTTTCCTCTAAGGTGCTCCAAGAATATGAAAATATCAATTGTAAAACTAAACAGACAGGAAGATTTACCAAATACAACGCAAAAAAGTGATGCTTCAGTTGACAATGAAAATTTTGATCATGGCTCAACTTCAGGCTTGAGTGATTCTTTAGAGAAAACAGAGTATGATCCCTTGCTTCGCTATGTTTCAGAAGTAGAACTTGACGAACTTCTGACAGACTACCCACAAAGACTACAAGTGCATTCACCTGAACAAAAGGGCGAATACAAATCAAAATTGCGTGCTCAGTCATCTTATCTATTAGTTGCTGATTGTAATATTTCAAAAAGTTGTGAAATCAAATTCATTAATATAGTTGGAACCATTGATGAAAAAACGAAAGCGATGCAAGAGGAAGATGAAAACGAAAAAAATTCAATTTCGCTTGAAAAAATCCACCAAGATATCACAACAACGCAAACAGGAAAAACAATCTCCAATGCAGGGAATTTTATACTGCGGAAAAATATAAAAACGTGTGGATCATCACCACTTTTTGGTACATTGACTGTATCAGTGCATGATTTGGGTCATTTGAAGACATCCTTGCGAATATCAGAGATTATACGAAGTGCTACTCCAAACCAAACTGGCACAAAAGATGTACATTGCAAGTGTCTCCGATTTGAAGTGGATGGCACTGCCAGTATTACAGTACCACATTTTTATTTACTTCCTAGTAAATTGTATCTTTTAGAAGTGACGGTGACACCGTTACCGGAGAAATGCCGTTCACAAAAACCTCCAACTATATACTCTTACAGCAATGCGATGAAGAGGCCAAACATTTTAGGCGCGGTCACTTCAACTTCTGCGGGGATTAGCGTATCTTGTAATGTTACGAAAGAGATAAATCTAGACTATGGGAAGTGGTCACTAAATATTTCGTCTACTGCTGTAATAGCAATAAGTGATACTGCAACAGAGGATATATTTTTCGAAGATCACATTAGCGCAGAGAGAATAGCAGTAGGAAAAGAATGTCGCGATAATTTTCATCGACTTCTAGAGATGTTAAAGCCATCTTTGAGAAATCGAGAAAACTTAGGACCGAACTCCTTCCTCGCGGAAATAAAAGAAAAAATCATATGGCGATCACGAATGTCGGCGGCCAAATGTTTCGAAATAATCCAGCCACCATCCATTGAACATACGCCACAACTTTACTCACCTACAGAATTATCAGAAAAGGACTTTCTCAATAGTTACTATCTTACTAACAGCCTTGCAATGGACCAAGAACTACTTCAGAAAATATTTGGAAAATACTTGATAAAACCAGGCAGCAACAAAACCGACATCCATCAATTTGTTCGAATGCTTTCTACGACTGCTGCTACAGAACATGCACCTATACGGTCCCTTATTGCAATGAAATCCAACGAATCAATACTTCAAAACAAAAATGTAACTTTCGATGCTTTATACTGCAATTTTTTAAATGAAACCGAAGGGGTTCAAAAACATTACAATAAAATAATTGTTTCTTTTTTGAAGCGCTTAGAGTTTCAACCCATTTGTTTTACGCTGCGGGATCAAGAACAATAATTTTCATTTTTGAAAATAAGATGAGGCATTAACCTCAGCTATATTACAAGCAAAAGTGCTTTGTAAATTTTCTATTTAAACTTTTGTGTAAATCAAAGGACAATTTTTGAGTATACTGTTCAACCTAGAAACCTAAAATTTATCACATGCGAAATAACTGCTATCGTGAGTAGCGTTACACCTTTTATACAGTATCACGCAAACAACAGCTAAAAACAAAAATACTGTAACTTAAAAAGGAAAACGTAAAGCTTCACTATCAAAGCACGCAGCAAATATATCAACGATTTTCTAAACAGAGAACTCCTTGACGATCACACAAGCAACTAGAGAGATAAGCTATATCCAGCATGGTCAAACACTCGGGTTTGAGTTGCAAAAATGTCTATTATTTTCTACGATTGATTCGATAAAAGCAACTTAGTAAGCATATTTTTTCTCAAACAGAGAGGCAGATGCCGCATCTCCCAAAGTTCCACCACTATACTTTCCCAATTGCGCCAAAGAATTGGCATTTGCTCGCTTTAGTAACTCCTCTTGGGCTTTGATTTCATTTTCTGCTTTACCCCCCCATGTTTTTAAGCAGGATGCCTGTAAGGCACGCCCAAATGAGAATGACACCACCCATGGAGATCCTTCACTCTAAATGAACAAACACATAAATAACAAGCAAGTTAGCAAAATCAAAAAGTGTCATCACCACCAAAAGACCGTCTATACCTTGCAAATTGCATTCAAATTTAGCGACGATTCTTCCTCCGATTGGCCCCCAGATAAAAACAAGATACCAGGAACAGCAGCAGGGACACCACGTCGAAGTGCTCTCGTTGTGTAGTATCCAACTGCTTCAGGGTCACTCTTTGGTAAATATTCAGATCCACTAGTTGCCATGTTTGGCTTAAGAAGTGTTCCTTCTAGGAAAACGCCATAGTCATGGAGAGCTTTATATTGCGCAACTAACACGCGTTCCTGCGTAAGAGCCAAATCATTAAGTGTTAGAAGCCTACTGAAGGAAAAATTAAAAAACTTTACTGAAGCTTACCATAACTTCGGCACAAACTTCGATGCTATGAGTACCATCGCTCAAAATTTCGGGTTCAACTATCGGTACAAGACCATTCTCTTGACACACACGAGCATAGCGAGCCATACTTTGAGTAGCAACTGCTACAGCAACATCTGAAGGTTTATTCTTAGCAACATCAATTGATAAAGCCGCCCTCCATTTCGCAAATCTAGCACCCGCTTTGTAATAATTAGCGCATCGCTTTGCAAGTCCATCTATGCCCTAAAAAAATAATAACCAGCTGAATAATACACAACTTATGTATGTAGACCTTCATCGCAACTAAGACAGTACCTCTGTGTATTTTTCTTCATCTGTGCCAGGGATGTTGACAAGACCAGTATCCACTTTGATGCCGGGAATAATTCCTTGGGCCTCCAAAAGAGATATCATTGACTCTCCCTAAAAAAGAGAAGTAATAGATATAAGTGAAAACTTGTAGACACAAAGGAGAAATTCTACAGGCTTAAGTTTTACCATAGCATTCTTCTGATAAAGAGTTTCTTCATAAAGAATTGCGCCGCTTATATAATTTCCAAGAGATTTTGCCTTAAATAGAAGGTTCCTATACGCTGCGCGATTCGCCTCCGTATTTGCAACGGAGATACTATCAAACCGCTTTTGTATGGTACCGGTAGATTCATCTGCCGCTAAAATGCCTTTACCGGGAGAGGCAATTTGCCCAGCAATCTGTGCAAGAGCCTGCTTCTTTTCTTCGCTTAACGCCACCTGTGTTGATGTATTATTACAGAATACGAATTCTTATAAATGGTAATTCATTTCAATCGTGAAAAAATTGACTTCAAATATACCTCCATACATACTAATGACTAGAAACTAAAGACCGTTGGCTGGGGCTGAAATCTTTCTACAACAGTTAAACAACTCGAATATAAATTAACGGCAAATTACCTCACAATAGCACGTAATTTTGCTTAAAAAATGCTACTTAAAAGAAAGTAGTACATTAAAAAGATAATAGTCATCAATCATAAAATAAACCTTTTCATTCCACGTATTCATAAAATTCAGTAAGCCAGTTCATATTCCTATATCCCCAAAAGTTCAACTAAAATATGAGGGGTCATCGTAATGAGCTTAAGGCAATAAAAGGAGGCACTTTTCTGACCATTGTAATAGGGATTTGTCAGCTGTCACGGTAAGATAATTTGATACAGATTCCGATATACTTTTTAACTTTTTCTTGCACGAGAGAAGAAATTGGAGCTAGCTACCTTCGAAGTAAAAGAAAGTATCAAACTAAAAGGCTCACATTAAAAAGATATGTACTAAATGTAAATCGGATGTGATGGAAGCGGTGGTGAGCTTACATAATTAAGAAGGCTTTCGCGTTACGCCGCGCGCAAACTTTTTGCCGCTGCGAAAATCATACCTCCCCTTAACAACCGCAGAAACAGGTAAATCATACCAATGCGAATCAGAATATGGAGCAAAACACTATTTAATTCCCGCGCGGAGCTTTTTGGTAGCTTGATAGAAGTCTCAATGCATCCGTAACTAGCCATTTCAAAATTCATCTATGAAATCTCCCCTAGTTATATAAAAAACACAACTCCGAGTGTTGTCGCGCTACGCGACTGGCATCTTCTCGACATTACAATTGTTGTGTTTCCCAGTATATCATACCCCAGTGACTCAGCTACCATTGACATTATGCCGCAATACATCCAGGAGGGCACTTCTGAATTTAGAATAAAAAATATTTTACCTAAAAGTGACACTCATAAATGTAGCACTCTTTTCTATTCATTTGACTTTGCTTTTTGAATCTCCAGTATTCAGTCCGTCAGGATTGGTGAGCAAAATTGTTTTTCCTCCTTGTGATACCACAGAAGGGAGCAACTAAATGCAGCCAAATCAAATTCTTTTTGCATTGCATTCTACAAAATTATATATTATTTTTTCTACTCGCAGGAGACCATCATATTGAAATATAGGTATCTTCCTTTGCAGTTGAAAATTTTTCGCCATATTTTCTCTCTAAATTTTGCATTTCAACAATAAGTTTTAAGTTTTGGATAATCGCTCACGTTTGATAAATTTATTGTCGTTTGCCTCTTTTGAACTTCTAATTCAAGTAGCGAAATTGCTAGCGGAGAGCATGTTTTTTCTTTGGACAACATGATTAAATGCATCTTTCCAATAATTACGCTTCGATGCATTATTCCAATTTTACCTGCATGACTCTCTTTCATAACCGTCTGATTATTGAATGCACCGAAGGTAATACTGAGAATTATTGCGCTACTCAGGGAGTTTACTACAATTCGAGAGAAGTTGCAACGAAGTACCATACTGGGACACTTAAAATGTTTTTTGCTGATGCTGCTCCTTTGCATTATTGCAAGCAGCCTCTCTATTCGGGATGTAACTACACTCTTCATCTAGTAATAAATTCGTTTTTCTACTGACGTATTCGGTTTATTTACCCCATGCTTAATGACATATCTTAACTATCGCCGAGTCAGCAATTAGCTTCACGAGTATCAAAAGAAAAAACTATTTCTTGCATGTTTCAGTGGCAACTTTATTTCAATTCGACGAACGAGATATTTATTTACGCTATAATTTAAAAAGTTGATTTCATCTGTCATTTCCGCATAGAGGATGCAAAATTAGAACTCATACACAAAAAAGGTTAGTAAATCATACACCATTACGCGAGAGATATCAGCCCTCTTCGCTGGGTTAAGAATGAATCCAATACTGCAAGCATACAAGATAAAATGCTTAATAAAAAGATACCTTGTGCAGCGCGCATAAAATCGAAAGACTTACCTCAGCTGATGAAGCAAAAAGTTCGGCTGCACCCTTGGTGGAGGAATAAATTTCCATCAAACAGAGGTTGTCATTACCATAATTCCTTTCACTATCATTTGTTGAATTAGTTAATACATGTTCATTCTTCGATCGATGTATAACTAGCATCAAAACATCTTTTTGAAAAAACAGCTGTCCCATTAGAATTCGTCCACATGACCCGTCAACTAGCTGAATGCAAAGCAATCAAATACATTGCACCATTGGATACTTTACTGCAATACAACGTAAGAAATGCAACAAAACAAACCAAGTGCAAGCAAGCGGGGTTCCATTTTTCTAGAATATGCGAATCAATCCAAACGTCCCTTCGTTCGCTTAATCCTCCAGTAATCCATTGCGAGTATTTCAATGAAAATTCGCCTTGATCATTTCCTATGTCATGCCACATGCCAAACCCAAAGAAGGGACGTAAAAACATAGAAAGAGATACCCCAATAGAGAAACAAGATTGCAGTAAAGTACACAAATTTGTTGTATCTTCCATGTCATCATATTCTGATTCCAAAGTGGTTTTTAGATTAGCATAGCTCATCAAAGCTTCTTTTTGACCTGATGGCAGCGGCGGTGCAGCGTAGAATTCAGAATCTTTGTCAACTTCAGCATCGGTTTGCATCGGAGGATCGTACGAAAGCAAAATTTTCAATTCAAAAGGCAAGAAAGAATTGATTTCAAGAGTGAACAAGCAAAATTCGTGCAATCGAGCAGGAATTTGGCCAAGTAGAACTGTAGAAGGGCTTAAAGTTTGCAAAGAGCAAGAATTTTTTGTAGGAATAAGCAAGTTAGCATTTCCTGCAGAATAGTTTTCCATATTGAGAGTGTGTTCTGCCAAAGTGAGAGAACTTGAGGCACCAATACTTTTTGTTTGCAATTCGACTCTCACATTCTCGATCATGGAGTCAGAAACATTGTGAACATCAACTTCTAAGGATAAAAGTATTTTATCCTTAGTATACCTGAATGGAGCAGCATTTACAGCAAGAAATTAAAAATGTGAGAGTACTATTGAAGGGATTATCTAAATATTCTCAACTAAAATACCTTGATTGTTGTTTTGTGACTACCATCAGAGGAGCAAAGCTGATAGAGCGTGTGATTTCATTTCTCCAATCATTTCGTGTACTTTCGCCCCATACGATGCTACGTTGCAAGTCATTTAGTAAAATGCAACTTTTCCAGTTAGAAAGCGTAAGAGTACATAAAAATGGATCTGGAAGCCACCTGTATGCTTGGTCACCACTATACAAAGTTATACTTTCTGGAGAGTGCATTCCTTTCAATGCAGAAGATGCATATACTGTAACCATCCTACAATTAAGTATGCCCTTCGAAGCAGTCAAAGATTGCGAATTTTTCGAATTTTGCGGAGCTGTTTCATCAAATACTTCTGGAGCATTTTCCAAGGAAACGATTCGTAAGAGTATTGTACTAACAGTGTTCTCACAGAGAAGAAGCCAATCAGGAAGATCAATGATACCATTCGTGTCACGTAAGGCAATCTTCTCTAAAAAGTGCTTGAGGCTACTAACTAAAAATGACAAAGTTACAGAAAGGGAGAAAACAACTGGAAAATCAATTTCACTTTGATAAAATTCATTCTCCCCAAAACGTGCTAGGTCGGCTCTGATGCGGTGAATTAAAATCCGAAAAGTTTCAGGAATATCGATAGAAGATAGAGCATGGGCATCAGTATTGGAAATATGAAAAAAAATCCATGCACATCCACACAATAGCCAAGAAATCCCCGAAAGTAAGCAAATTTTAACGGAAAGATTATCTGTTAGTTGTAAGATTTGAGTCCACATATTATCAATAAATTGCGACACATTATTAATCCAAAAAAAGCATTCAGACATGCTTGTGATTGGAAGCGACTGGTTTCTTGAAAAAGTATGATTCAAAACAATCGCAAATGGAAAAGATCCTTGCTCATTCGCGTCTGTTTTAAAATCAGGATAAGTTAAAACGGGATGATAAGATAAATAACTGATACACAGGTTCCATGCAATTATTCCAATTTGCTCGTAAGAAAGAAGTCCGCTATTTTCAATATTTTTTGAAGACCTATTTGTTGCAGCATTATCAGGATCTATTGAATGAGTGACGCTATTAAGCAATGCCTTAGAAACGAATGCGTTCACCAAATCAGAAGATTTCACATCAAATGAGACGCGCACTATGGCAGTAGTTATGACAAAAATATCTCGAAGCATTGCTGGATTCACATACGATGAGAGGTCTCTAGCCTTACGTGCATAATCTGCATCACTTACTGTGTTTCCTTTGTTTTCTGGTTTGTTATGTGCTTCTTGTAGAAGGTGTTTCCACTGCAGAAAGAGGCCATCAAGACCTGTCTTCAAATTTCTTACATCAAGAGCAGAAGATTCAGGGATGCATGCGCATAACGCAAATCTTGGCTGTTTCTGCCTCTTCTTTTTCACATCTAGGCCGAAAGGACCAATCAAGAATTTTAATTCATTTTTACAAGGATTTGAGAGCAGTTGAGAAAGTATTGGATCGAACAGAGTACTGTAACTCGCATCAAGAAATGGAAAAACTCCGGGATTAAAAGTGGATAAAAGAAAAGAACCATCGCCAACAGAACGCTGAAATATGTCAGCATCACCACTCACTTGCTTTATTCGAGAAATTTGAGCTAGAAGGCGAACAATGACATCAGCAGCATCTTGAAAAATCTGTGAGGGTGAAGTATGGTTCATTGAAGCAACATGTCCACTATTCCCTGACAAAAGAGTACTGGTGGAAATAGAATCGGCATACAATGCCAATAATTTTGACAGAGTAGCTAAAACGAGATCTATAGAAACAACAGAGAGGTCTAAATTTTCCTTGTTCGTTTCGCAACGAAAATTTTTCACAGCATTCAAAACTATAGAGAGACAAGCCAAGGGGGAAGTACAATCAAATGAGAGGAAATGTTCGTCGGATGCTGGTAAGGGTGATGAAACAAACACATGAAGGAGGTAGCAGCACATAACCGAACGGCACAATAAAGCACAATTCATGCAGCAATCTGAGTTTTGAGAATTTGACAGCAGCATAGCAATCACTCGCCCCAGTAACACCAGTGTCTAGCAAGACATACAAAAATATTAAAGAACAAAATAGAGTAGTGTATAAACGAAACGAATGAATACAAATATTTTCAATGTAACATACATAAAATGACTTACTTTCTGTTTTATTTCGGCAATCCCATTCAATTTTTTCTCATCCTCAGTGGAAACACCCGCTAACAAACAGACGAGCGTACCACGAAGACACCACATCTGCAATTCAAGAAGAGGTAAAGAGTTTTATAAATTCTCTATAGAAAAATACTAACTTACCTACACATTCTTTTATAGCAGACACAAAAAATAAAACATCGCATTTCAATAAACAAAAGCAAAGAGGGGAAAAATTTGGCACCCGCTATCCTACTTTATAAGATATTTAATAGCGTATGGCCACCAAAGTATAGGAGCACAATAAGGCAAACAGAAATAGCTTCAAAATACCTCTAGAATACTAAGATAATTTTCCATGTCTATGGTTTCTTTCATATTGCAGTCTATAGAAAGAAACCAAAGAGATTTTGTATGAAAAATGGGGGAAAGGGAAGAAATATCTACTTCATTTCTATTGCTTGCATCTCTATTCCCAGAGCACTCATTTACAATGGCTGCCATTATTGTTTGCATAGCCGCTACGAGTTTTGGCATTGCTCGCACTACTAATGAATCGTAAAGGTGATTATACGATGAATTGGCATCAAGGAAGCATAATGGAATAGCACGCTTTCCATTAAAAGGAACCGCCAGATAGTTGTAAAACAATGTATCCATTAATAAAAGAGCTGGAGAAAAAGGAGTGAATGCGTTACCCATAAATTTCTGGGAAATACTAAAGAAATTATTGAATATGACCATGATCATAGAAGTACCGATATCACGATAATTTGTTGTGGCCTGAAAAAACATAAAAATCACATACGTCCTATATAAAGGGTTGGATACAAATCTCTTGCAATTTTGAAATACTAAGTTTTTAAGCTTCAATGCATGCAAATCGCTCAAAAATAACAAAATGGTAATATAAAATTCCTCCAAATTAAATCACATTGTCAAACAGTCTAACACTATACAAAAAATCCATTAAAATAGTAGTGTAGAGGATGGCAAAAAGAAATCACTTTGGTGCTACACTACCAACAGTTAAAGTTGTGTTCATGATAGTCAAAAGGAACTACATTCTAGTTCTTTAAAGCTTTCACTTGTCCAAACAAATAAACCACATACAATTAGTACGTACCTGAGATGAAACGGCATGCCAATTGAGCACCACACCTTTTAAAACGAAATTTACGATTTCCGATGCATAAGAGTGAGCCAAATCTTCGGTTTCAAAAAGTGCCGCTGAAGATTGGAATAACATTGGCGTATCAAAACCATCTTGAGGCTGTGCTTGCTCTTTACTTAAAAAATAGGAGTGATAGTTACTTACAAGATGTTGTATTCTTTCATCCAAACGAGTAGCTGTAAGCGCATCCAGTTGTAAGTCAACAGGTAAACAGCTTATGACTCGCCATGCTAAAATAGACGAGAAAGTGCAGGGGAAAATAGAAGCAATTGCCACCAATTGACTAGCAAACTGAAGAAAAAAAAACATTCTACTGCTCAAGGATAGGCAGAAACCAAAACAGGGAAATGAAAAACAATCGTTTGTATTTAAATGGAAGCAAATCGCTACCATTTATTTCAAATGCTTCAACTCTGATACCTATTCAAATAAAAACTGAATGCGTATAGCTACCTTTTGCAAGATAAAACACTGACAATCGTTCGTAGAACTGGAAAGGAAATTAAGCCACTTCCCCTCTCTATGATATAAAAATGTTTTTAACAGCGCAATGATGAAGCTCTAATTTTTTTTCAAAAAATTGAGCCGCATGTATTAGCTTCAAAACGAGTGGCCTTCATTTGATTCTAACAACGTCTAAAAAAAGAATTAATGCTATCCTATTTGAAACGAACCTCTCCTTTTGCATCATTCTGAAAGCCGAAAATATCATGTGGTAGCCAAATACGCAAATTATCAGACAATATCTTTAGTACGAATGATAGTACTGTGCTGTCTACCTGATCATTGTGTAGTACTAACCGCACAAGCCAAGGAAAGAAAACAAAGATATCTGAGTCATCATTGGCTGCACATAAACTCAAAACTTCCAAAACCTCGCTCTGCAACAAAACGGTTTTATGCATACTCATAAATTTTACTTAGAAAGAAAATAGTACGCTATACTCAAAATTATAACAGTTTAATGTAGTATGATTCAAACTCATATTCCATCACTTTAAAGTTTTCCAAAAATATTAAATTATTTGTAGTTATGAATATATACTGTTTTGATCAAAACATGCATGCATAGTACACTTGTGAAAGAAAAAAAGCATTCGCCATTTGACAGCATTGAATAAATAAGAAATACAAGTAAAACGATGGCTCTTTTCATCATTCTTCTCGACGTAACACATATCGCAGTTTATCTACCCATTGTATCTCAAAGGAGTACAAGGTACTTTCAAAGAGAACGCCTAGCAAGAATCACTGAAGTATTGGACGAAATGCAACTATTCACTTCTAGAGAGAAGGTGCTTGAGAGGGCTAATTTTCTTTTTGAATTCATCACAAACCAGAATGAGTTGATTCTGTCTAGAATCTGACATTAAAGAAGGATCAATAAGCGGCAACATCGTGTCGCAAATTACACGATAATTCGACATAGTTCTGCTTGGATGCTAGAAATCAAAAACAACAAATAAGGTAAGGTCTCACCGTTCTCTCTCACTTTACAGTAGTGTTACGAGGTAACAATACAAGTTATTACATGAGTCAAGTAGGATAATGAATTAAAAGGGTTAGTCAAAAATCTTTAAAAAACACATGCGCAGAGGTGCCAACGAAAGACTGCAACGGAAACGAATTTTCTAGAAAAAAAAAATAAAGTGCGTCCGCAGTAACAGAAAAATAAGCAGAAGAACAAAAAGAGAAGACCCGAAACGAGATGTGGATAATTCTTCGCCTTTTCCAAAAAAATATGGATAATGCTGCCTCTCTTTTACATAGCACCAAAAACAAGAAACCGGCAGATATTAGAGAGAGGAGCAACGTTTAATTGCAAGTGCCTTCCTGCTGTTTCCTCACAGTTAACGAAAACATGCTTACATTAGAAATTCCTTCATTTAAAAAATTGAACGGCTAATCAAAGAAACAGTTGGAAATAAGTTTTCTTATGGTTGAGGCATATAGATCATAGAAAAAACTGTATTCCAAAGCTGAAATTTACCCATTCTGCTACGTTATTCTAACACACTCACTGCCAGCGGCTACAAATGATATCGTGACTCGTAGGTGCATAAAAGTTCAACTGCGAACACATGTTTGTAAAAGATGCACCCCTCACATCTTCCTTCACTATCATCCGAAGAAAGTAATAAATTCGCGCACTCACGCATTCTTGTAGTTTTCTCGATGCCGCTGCCGAGACTAATAGCAACCTCGAGTCCAGATAGTGGTCTTAATCAGAATGCAATTACACCATTATATCCTATCAAGGCAGTCAAGCGTGGTGTATCTTTAGTGGTCTTTCTTGAATTTGCTCCTGTACCTACAATGCCTCTACGCTGCGTTGCGGCGGGCTTACAGCATGTATCTACTAAAGCCATCACAACAATCAAGCAGCGTCTCCTACCACCAGCCATTCTCCACAAATTTCTATCTTTCCCTCAGCATGTATCAAAATTTTCAGGTACACTTTCCCCAAAGTTCTTTGCAGTTGCAAAGCAATCGTCAAGCTTTTCCAAATTGAATTCCAAACCCCAGGGAACATATAACAAAATTTGTGGAAAGAAGTATGCTGGTTATAAGGGAGCCCCGTCATGGAAGTTTTCAGGTGCTTCTGTTCAGCAAGAGCAATTTCGTTACATTTTATGTTTTAGTGTGACAGCTCTTTTTTCAATCTCCGTACTTTTATTTCCTACTCTGGCTGCTTACCGCAGTCGTTCTCCGCTAGTAAGCTGATGATTTGCACAGTTGTTCCTTGCAACAGAGGTATTACCGTTGATGAAACCGGAATAATAAAACATTTTAACTGAAAGATATCTCCATTCTTTTTTATCTATTTGTCTCTCTCAAACATGATTTGTATGGGCCAATGCAAAATGTGTTTTTTCTCCCGAGCACGTTGCAGATTTTATCTAGAATAATGCCGAAAAATACGTATTGTGTTTATAAACCAATTTCTCTAGGTTTTCAGCGCTGCGCGTTATCTTTATTGTGAAAGGAATACATGTTTTGCCGTTTTGTGTAATGGCATGATTTAGATAGCCTTTACACGTAGTGATTCTCGTTTAATGTTTATCAGTAAAGGAGAATGCCAGAGATACTGTGCGGCTCACTGAATTTTGAGGTATTTCTCAGGATCTTAATTCATACTAGCTTGCAAAACTATTTGCCCATAAGGCATTTCGTTTACCGCCCTCATGCATTTCCACCATGCTGGGTGATCAATTTTTCCTTTGAAGTAGTTACTGTATACCCTACTCTTAACTAGTTATAATTAATAATTTCATAAAACTTTCACCAAAAATTGGAAATTTACAGTGTAGGTAATGTGAAGTGGTAGTATCGTGTGTTTTCTGATCTATTTATGTAGCCCTTTCTTCAAGTTTTGCATTTTCAGTGCCAACGTTACGCATTGCTTCCCATTTCATCGTATTTTGCTGCACCTGATCAACAATTTGGTGGAGATTAGCCTGACTTTGAGCCAACTGCATTTCCTCTAGAAGTGGTGTAACTATAAATTGTAGAAAACTACTTTGTGATTTAGGAATGCTTTGAGCGTTCTCTGTTAAGCAAAGAGGACTCCGTGGTAGTTGAAAACGAACTTCGTCTTCTTCCTGATATTTTACAAAAGAGAAAAATGTATCAACGGCCGCTCAATGTTTGGTGTTTCACATATGAAAACGCGTTCACAACGTGAAAAAAGCTATTTCATAAGCGTATGTGTCTTCAAGGAGCACTGTATTAGAAGTGATACACTGCCTAGATAATCGAAATATTAGAGAAGATAGGAAGTCTGCTCATCAGCTAATCAACTGGTGTAGTGTTGCTATTCAATACAGATCTCTAGATAAATAAAGCATTCCACCTGTATCATTATCTCCTTGCAGACCCTGTCACTGAATTCTTTGTGTAGGTCCCACACTAGAAATGCATGCCCTATGTCAGCCAACTTCAAACAATTTTTCGTTAAAATCCACCCATCAGTTTCGTTTTGTAAATGCTTGAAATTTACAGCTTGTCTTCTTGCACGTAATTCTCCAATAAATTCAAAATGAAAGGCCATGTCAGTTGCCAGGATCATTTCAATGATAATGCGACGCACCATACGCCATTCTGAGAAGGACAGTGTGCCGAATATATTGTTTGAGGGCTGCTTAATAAGTTGGAAGAGAATGCAGGAATGGTAATTCTCGAGTACTGATTTGTCGTTATAAATTATAGCCAGTGGCGTTCCGCTGTTTATAAGATAATTGTTTGTTTTTCCTGGATGTGCTACATCGTGCGCCTAAGTTCAAAAAGAGTAGCACAGAATGTCAATATTCCTTAATTATATTTAATTTTTTTATATAAAGATATAGAGGAATTAGTGTTCACAATTTTTTTGATGGAGGAAATTTTGAAATTCTGCCACTACAAGTGGAATGTGTCGCGCAGTTGCATACCAATGCAGAAAGCACCGCAACAACAAATGCTAGAGAACCGTTAAGCTGCTGCGGCGGCGCTGTATTGTTGCCCATTCCAGCGTCTACGTTAGAGAATGATGGGAGAAAGGAAAGCTCCGTTGCCGTAAATTTTTCAGTGCTAACGCGACGTAACAACTGTATTTGATTGAGTAAGTACACCAGCAGATGAGCAACCTCTGCTGCATGTAGTTGATTGTGGTAGGAGACATCTTGCCGGTAGCATCGCTGGATATTTCCCTGCAGGAATTTGATATAACAGGAAATTTTGCGGAATTAGATACTCAGAGATATACTATTCAAATTAAGTTACCAAATGTATAACAGACAAAAAAGTAGGTATCCAAAATTTAGTATGATCCTTACTAAAAGTGACATTAAGGCTTTCTTCCAGGAATTTCCAGAGTAAATCACTCCAAGAGTTTCTTCCATCAAAAGACTTCCTACTTCTACAACAAGATTGTTCGCAAGCCCCACTTGCTCATTAATTTCGATAAGATTAAGATTCAAGTTGTATCCACACCCCAGTGTGAGCTCTCTGAGTGTTTTGCTTATTGTAGAATTGAGTGGAATGGGGACATTTTCTTTCAAAGTATAGCAGGAGACCGAAATATTTTGATTAGCTTTTACAAACTCAAAAATATCGAAGTTGAAAGCATCCTGGCATTTGGCAGTGAGAAGAATACAAACAACAAATATTTCCCCATAAAGCAAAGCATAAAACTCATCGTTACAACTACTTTTACTTTTTTGAAAAAAAACTTCGGAAAAAGTCTTACTGCTTATATATAGTGCAAAATTGCAAATCAGAATATGAATTCTTACCTTTTCCATTCCGCAAATGCTATCATTGATATATCTGTCTTCAAGAGGAGGCTTGGATTTTACAGTAAAGGAATCAATTCCTATGTATTGTAGCATAGATTGCAAATTTTTTTCTTTCGTGGCGTCATCGCCGGGATCGAAAGTTTGCATCTGTCGTGCCAGTTGATTAAAGTCAATAGCATAAAGACTTGTAGCAGTTGTCACAAGCTTCATACATTGCTCTTGCAATTTTAACATGTCTACAAATGGATCTGAGTCTGCTTGGAAAGATAGAGATCCCCTGCTTACGTCTGATATGGAACGTGTATACCTGAACAAGTGATTGTGTACCCGGAAAAATGCACTACCATAAAATCAAGTTGCCAAATGAATATTTAAACCATATTTTTCTACTCATGGATAGCTTGTAGACACTTTCAAAAAATTTGGTAATGATTCAAATTACTATGCATGCTAATTATGAGTTAAACAATGTTTAATTTTTGTCTTCACAAGCAAAATATTTGTCTAGTCTTAGGTTATACTTTCCAGCATAAGTAAGCGCACCGTAGAATTTTTTTTATAGTATTCAGTATTAAATAAAAGGCAAAATAAAAATATCTTTCAAGCATTAAGGCATAATGAAGTCCTTTAGAATGCGTGCATTAATATTTATTCTGCTGTTAATTTCCCCAGCATATCCATTGCCATGTCTACCTGCGCGAATTTCTTTGATTCATGATACTGCTGGTAATTTGTTGCATTGAAAGTAGAGATTTTAGTAATTCATCAGCAGCCGTTGTACCGACATTCACTTTATCAATTGCTTCAGACTTTAATGCTTCTAAGCTGGTCTTTGTGCGCAGCCATTCAGAGAAACTAATACGCTGATAATTCTCTGCTAGAAGAGCGCCATAAGCAATGCCACATATTATGATAAACTCAAAAAGAGCGCGAACTGCCGAATAGAATGACCTATTTTGTA
Source organism: Cardiosporidium cionae (assembly GCA_015476325.1). Lineage (NCBI taxonomy): Eukaryota > Apicomplexa > Aconoidasida > Nephromycida > Cardiosporidium > Cardiosporidium cionae. Next base: position 26,105 of record JADAQX010000449.1, read on the forward strand.
ATTCGTCGGCATTACTCTTTATGGTAAGAACAATGGCAACGGAAACAAAAAATCCGATAGCTTCAATGTATAGAATCAAAGAGCGTCTGAGTTGCAATCGAGCAATAGATCCTATAGTAGTTATCCAGATAATTATAGCAAAGCCTGGGCCATGCCCACCAACTCCACCCATCTCAAAGATTAGAATGTACGCCAATACAGCTAGCACAAATATCTGCATAAAAATAATGTATGCAGAAGAATGTATAGGGATGTAGTGTATGGCAGACCTAGTCCCTGCTAGATGCTTATTGTAAGGAAAAAGTTATGATTCGTTAATTAATCGAATTGATTTCCCCTTACATTTCACTTTTAAAAATAAATTAATGTCTTGGCCAAAAATAATAAGTAAAGGAAGCAAATACTACATTTTTATGGTTTTTTGATGTTGGTGTGATTTACACATTTCTAGCACAAAAATTTGAGCAACAGGGATGGGTAAAGTTAACCAGTAGGGTTGCCACGGTATTGTGAATTCTTCGGCGAATTGTAGTTTCTTACTAACACATTATGGTATTTTTCAAGACTAAATTAGTTGTTGTGCAAGAACTATGCTGTACGCACCGAAATTCCACATGAGCATACTGAGCAGATTTCACAGTAATTGGCTATGCGGGAATTGAAAGCAAACACAAGAATTGTTGATGACGCAGCGATATTGACAAATAAAGCAGAAAAAATTAATAGCTTTTCCAAACGCATTACTTCCGCAGACATATTTGATTTTGCATCGAGACTCGCGCCCAAACTAATTTCCAAAATAAGGAAAAGTGAAAAGGATATCAGAAGAAAGAACCCAGCTTTTCTACATTTTATTCGGGTTAGAGCCATGTGCAAAACATTGTAAAGATGCTCCTCTTTCCGATTTTTAAACATAGGCGGAAACATCCGCAAAGCTTTACGTACAGGCGGCAACGTTTTTGCCTCCAAAGACGACTTGGCGATTTCTCGTCCCAAAAGTACGTCGTATTCTATTGTGTATGTTACACTAAAAATCGCTCTAAATAACTTTGTGACATACTTATGGTGACCATATGTATTCTTAAAATGGCTACTGAGCTGTTTATTGCGTCGCTTTTCTGTTTGATGAGGCATGCTAAAACCTTCAGTAGCAGCGGCTTCTTGAACTGCTTCAGCTTGGAGGTGTGTCATTTCTTCACCTTTCTTGTGGGATTTCATGTTTTTATCACACTGGTTTGTAATAGTCGATAGCACGCTTGTTGCTCTGATTGTTAAATTCTGAGAAATCTTTTCGTCAGAACCTTTATCTTGCAAAGCGAGGAGAGCTCGTAATTTTCATTATCTCAAAAAATAAAAAATTTCGCAAAAAAGTAATAAAAACGCTCTGGATTGAGAAAGAAATCCATTCTTACGTCTGATAAGTAATGCTTTTTTGCATTGTACCTTACAGGAACTGTAAAAGCGTACAATATGCACAAGAATGAGTTAGGAAATAAAAAAATAAAAAATTGCAATCAAAACAGTTTTAGTTAACTGTTCTGTGGATTTCATAGAAAGCAGCTATAACTGAGTAAAAAAATGGATAATTGGGTAAAAGCATACACAATTTTTCAAACATATTCAAGTTCCTGATTTTAAATTTGCCAGTATCAAAAGCATTACATGTAACTAAACAAAATTGTTCCAAGCATTCTGTACTCAGTAATGAACATTACCTTTAAATAGTTACCTCGTAAAGCAAAATAAAGCAATGTGAAAATGTTAAAAGCATATCTTAGAGTCTTTATAGTTATTTTGACTTTATGAATGTTATGTCCAATATTTATCAATTTTTTCCATAGTTGTTTTATTTTTAAGAAATTTGATAAAATGAAGGGTTTCGATAACTTATCAAAAACGGTACTCTGTAGCAGTTACATTTCCTTGCTGTATATTAGCACGTACAATCGCTACTGAAACTCATTAGCTAAAAAATTAAAATAAGGTAAAGGTTGTAAATATGGCTTTATTTAGGTATGAAAGGCTAGGAATTTCGCCATGTGTGTTACTCGATATCGGCTAGTTATTTTATCATCTTTTATGCAGTAGGAAAAGTATGTAAGCTGCGAGAGTTTTATTAAGAAAGAAACTACTCTATACTTCTTTAGTCGTAAAAAAAATGTACTTTTAGAAAATAGAGTAGGAAAGGACAAAATTTGTTCTACGGTTCCAACTATCGTCTACGCAATATGAAAAGAAATTAAAAGAATTACTTAACTTGGCTATTCCTACATTGTAATCTAACCTACTTGGTGGAATCGCTAAATGTAATGTATTGGTGGCCCCGGAGTCAAAGTGGATTAATGGAATATATGTTAGTAAAGTTAATGTTGTTTAAGAGTCGCGGGAGCTAGTCGCTACGCTACGGTGAAATGAGTTATTCAAGTCAACTTTTACGTGGAATGCAGTTAGGGAAATAAGAGTGAACGTAAATGTTCTAAATAAACCCTATTTGACACCATTGCTATAAAAATTAGGATTTATACTAAAAATTTGGGCTTTGCAGAAAAAAAGCGAAGATACACAAAAAAAACTCTCAAGATCGTTTTACCGTGTTAGAATATTTCATACATAGTAGAAAATAAACCAACTTTTGTTATCATTGTATCACCTTCGATGATCCCGAAAATGAAGTAACTACATTTTCTATATACCATCACAACAGAGTTTGGTATACAAATAAATTACAAAACAAAAATAATGGCTAGCAGCTAGTAATGCAAGGTATGTTGCAAAAAGTTGGTCGTTGGCTTGCATATTAAGGGAGATCTTTCCGACTCTGCCTAAGCATATAGAGTAACAAATGAAAAGTTGAATTGTTTTTAAAAATCAAAATTCACTTCTACAAAAGGAAAAAAATAATTGGGCAATTTCATATTTTATGTTTTCTAAAATATGAAGACACTGCGGTTGCGAGCTGAACAAATCTCGATCCTTCAACAATCTTAAGTTGAATACAAATTAGACAAATTAATTTGTGTACAACTTTCCCCTTTTTCAAGCTATATATTTTACGAACTAAGCTCTGAATTTGAGTGATACGTCTAATGTACTGTGACAGTTCACACACTATCTTTTGAGCAGCGTAGGTCATTACTCCTGCCATGAATTAACGAAGCAGTGGAATAAATTATTGCGCTTACTTATGGTGCAATTTTACACGAAAAAAAACCAAATGAAGTAAGAGGCTAAAGCAAAAACAAAATTTCATTAGTTCCAGAAGAACTTACTCACGCCACCACCGGCACGAATCAAACTTAGCGAAGCCCGCTTGTAAGATGGGGTGGAGAAATGGCCTTCTGTTTGCAAGTTAACTTTACTTTTTACTTTGTGTTTGTTTCTTAGATATCCTCCGCAACAAAATATTTTTTTGTCATTCCTTTTCGCTCGTTTTTTTTTCTCTGATTTTAGCTATTTGATAACAGTAGAATATTATAAGGATGGACACGCTATTTTTTGGAAAATCTGTACTGAAATTACATGTATATTCGCACTTTCCCTAAGGGTACTACAATCATTGCACAGAAATTAACGGGATGGAATAAGATTTTTTATGTACCTTTGTAAATAAAATCATTGTCATTGCATAAGACCCTGCAGGTCTTTCTTCACTAGTAAACCTATACGTCCTCCGAATAACAACTTCCTCGAACTAAAAAACCTTAGTTTAAGATTTAAACGCCGTATTCAATCTCGACAGGCTAAAGAATTAAATCTTGTTTACATCTAACTAAATTATCTACATGTGAGAGGTTATACTTTTAACTAGTTCAGCTTATAAATAACTACCCGTTCACACAGCTTCGCAACATTTTCAAGAAAAAAGTATTTGCGCAGTGCCTCTATTCTAATTTTATTGATACAAAAAAGAATAGTAATGTCTAGGGGAAAACTACAATGTATATTCCAAATTATTACACCTACACACAATAAAAAAATAGATTCCTAGCAGTTGCATATGTCAAAGCAGAAGCAACAAGTAGAAAAGATTGAAAGCGGTTGACTGGGATATACATTTCCTAAAGATTATAGAATAAATTTAGTTCAGAGCAACAAAATTCGTTGAAAAATATCTAATCGGGTTACTTTATGTTTTCAAAGATTACCGTAATATTCGATTGCAAACAAAAGTATAAATTGCCGCACGAACGGCTGCGAATGCTAAGTGAGATAGATGCAGGGTGTATGCCACCATAAAAAAATAAAGCAAGCATCACCTCAAAAAATTTGAAACAGGAATTGAACTGAGAAAATTACTGACAAAAGATGTGATCAGAAAACAAATAAGGATAAAAATGACGCGATTGCAGTATAAAGGCTGTAGTGCATGTTAGGAAAGAGCAATGAATAGCATCAGGACAAAACATATGAATCATCACTATTTTAGTTGCTTTATTTAGCGTTGTAATTTGACCTTCAACAACTGCTAAATAGGGAAATATTCAAATTTTGACAAATTATATTCAGCAAGCGCTCAAGTTCAAAAGAATTGAGAAAATTATTTTTGAAAAAGTAGTATTGATTTACTCAATTATTGTGTGGATATCATATGATTAATGTAGCTATTTTTAATGTGAACAGGTATTTTTATAAACATACTCACTAATTATGTAGAATAGATTTTAAGATTTTTTGTGATTTTTGTAGTATAAAGGGTTTCATGCTATGATAAGTAAATGAAACTGAAAACTAAACAATCTACGCAAAGTAGTTAAGACTGACATGTTTCCATGTCAGGCAAAAAAAGAAAAAATTGTTTTTTATCCCTTTCAGTTCTTTTCTTAGTTTTCATTACTCTTTTTAGTAGACAATATATACTCTTTTTAGTAGACTATAAGTTGTTGCTCAAAACAAATATGTTAATATTGTTTCCATTTCTACAGTCCCACAGCAAAGTAACTTGAATTGTTTTTGCATGTATGCCAATAAAACCTCTTAATTGCAAAAATGAATTCAACTATTGACCTTGTCTTATCTTCCTTTCGCAAAATTTTATTGCATTTGAAAAGCTAGATGTTGGATTTGTATTTCATTGACCTTTAAAAATTGAAACAAATTGAAAAAAGCTGCGTTGGTTTTATATAAACAAGACTATGATGTAAAGTGAATACATCTAAATAGCTTAATTTTCAAAAAATTTATATGGAAATTGTATATTAAGGAATTCCATTAAAAAAAGGTACATCTACTTTGCAGTATTAACAATTATGATATCACGCAAGCTAACCGACTAGCTTTTCAGTATTAACAATTCAGATGTCACGCAAGCTAAGCTGCTTACTATAAATTGAGAAAATACAAAAAGAACTGTATCCTTGCTTAGAGTTGTTACTTTTTTGATACTTTTTCAATCTTCTCTGGCAGGCACATTGACAAAAATGAAACATTTTTATAGTATCAGTTTACTTAAAAGAAGCCTTAAAAAATGTTGGCGTGTAATATTCTAAAAGCATAAATGCTTTTTAAAGGGTGCAGAAAATGATGGATGCTCGTGATTTCTTTTGCCAGATAAGATGCACAAATTATAAATAAATTATAACGGACTGAGAAAAATTGTGCTTACTTACTCAACCTTTGCTGCCATATAATTACAATTTATTGAATTGCTAGTTTTGCGCTGCACTTCTATATTGTACTAATTGTAACAATTAGAAAACAAATAAATAGAATTAGTAACCACAAGAGATCTAGATGACTGATTGATCATAGGAAATGAGGATAGCGACAACCTTTTTTGGTAAGTATTCCTTTATTCTAAATGATAACTTTAATCACATTTGCATTGAAACAAGCTTCAAACATAACAAGAAATAGATACTTTTTTGTCTCATTAATAAACAATTCAATCTTAAATTTCTTTGTGAAGAGAAATTTGCTTCAATCTATTTTTATCTTCCATTTAAGGAATTGATAGTGAGAATACTTGTAGAGCATATAAAAAAAGTATTTTATTTGCTCTATCAATTCAAAAAAAGATGTAAAATATTACTGTACTCACACTACTAAGTGAAGGAATGAAGTTTATAAAAACAATACACGGGAGACACATTTACTAGATCAAAAGCTTCAGTACGATGTTGGCTTTTTACCGCTATTAGTTCCTTTTTGGAAATGTTTGGTAGGAGTAGATACCAAAAAGAATTACGATGAGCTCTCAAAAATCTTGCAAATTTTTTCCGAAACTGCCAGTAAATAGGTTCATAAAATACAAATAATTTTTTATGCTTAGGCACATAAACCATAACAGAAGCCAATCATTTAAATTAATGTTATAGTAAATTCAATTCAGTAACTATTCATCTCTCGGGAAAATTGTCTTTTACACAAAAAAGTTGGCTGTAAAATTTTTAAATCTGAGTTTTTCTGAGCTGAAACGATCTAAATCAGCTCTGTTTAAAAGTTGATTTATTTTTCAAAAAATTCAAATAACACTATAAATTAAAACAAATGGCAGGAATTATTGTAAAATTACAAAAAACAACAGTGATTCAGTAAATTTTAATCCCTACTATGTTTTCAGGTAACATTTATCATGTAAAAACAAAATTTTGATTGAAGTAAATGTTGAATTCAAAAAGAATTTAAAAAAAGACAGCAAAGATATCTTGTTTTTATTTTGATTATTACTAAAATCAAGTGTGCTAACTTGAAGCCTAAAGTAACGGTTGACTGTTAGAAACAGATAGCTGTATATTTTTTCAGTAAGACTTTTCTATGCAGATAATAATATTTGGAGAAAGATCACTAGCCCTGCTACTGAATTTCAACTGAAACAAGAGGGATATTGAATTGCTTTATACACTTTATTATTGTTGAATTTAAGAATAAAGATTATCTCAAATTCAACCGAATTTCAATGGCACTATTAAACTCTATAGAGGATATGAATAACTTATTTTATATAGCATCTTTGCGCAAAATCTATCTGCGCAGTCGGATCAATAACATAGAGTTATTTGTTCAAAAACAATACGGCATTTGTGTTGTTTTGTAAGACAATATAGCACGCAAAGTTTTTGTTCTAAAAAATTTTGAAGTGGAAAGAAACGTGATATAAGTTAATGAAGGGTAATCTAGTGGATATTTTTAAAATGAGCGTAAACCATTATTCGCTCGAAATTGCATTACAATAAATAAAAGACAAAGGAGTTTTATTTGCACTTCTTTCAATTTTTGCTTATTTACATAATCAGGCAATTAGTATTGCGCTATCTGTTATCTTTAAACTCTTTCTGCTCACTGGTAAATAACGTGAAAAATAAAGTAGCTGCTTTTTAGTTGAATAGCACGTAAAATTAAAAGCAGTTTACCATAAAAAAAGGATGCAATCCAAAAGCAGTTCCCAAATCAAAATGACATAAACTTATGAAGCTAATCTAACGTAAAATGGTGGAAAAATTGCACATTTCGTCTTTTTCTTATTGCTTTTCAAACGGAAGTAAATTTTACTGAACTGCTTAAAATTATTCAAGAGCTTGATAATATTATTGAGCTTGAGCTTAGCTGGTCTACTAAAAAAGAACTCATAAGGGGCATACACGCATTCGGTGGGATATTGATGCCAAGATGATACACCATATTGAAATTATCAATTTGGAGCTTTTTAAGCGCTGTAAGGAAAATTTACTCTTTGGAATCAGTCATACAGCTAACTTTGTCTTACTTGAAGTTACATTAAGTGTTTTAATACATCCATCACTCCATTAGAGCAAACATTAAATAATTTTTGAAAACCCGAGCAGCTCTGCGGTCATTCGAAAGCATTTTTTTCCATTAGGGTTCAAATGAAAGAATATAGCAAGCTCCATTTTTAACGTGTGGCAGGATAAATTAGATTGTAAATGCGAGTAAGTCTGATACTGCAAGCGTGCACGAAGGTACTTGCTTACTCGAAAGCAAAAACTTCTTCCGAAAGTGCATTTACATAACCGTACATGTGGCCATGGTGAGTGAAACTCATTTAGAAAATTCCATAATTTTTGCATCTCTGCATTCTTTTTTTCAGGAAACATCTTTGTTTTACTGTCAAATCTTCTGTTAGAACTCTTTCCTCTCAAATTAGTGAGTAAAATCTAAATGTAAATGAGTTTTTTGTGGCGTCAATTTGGACTTAAGTAAAGCACGTCTTGATAGCCTTATTTAAGCCTGTCTACTCTTTGGGCCCCATCAAACTATTAGCAAGTGATATATTTCAAAATAGTTGAATTCATAACTATGCGTCGTATTCATAAATTTTGCAGTGCCGCTACTGTAGCCTATATTGTTATGCGAACAGCAATGCTATGAGCTGTTATACATGTGGTGCTTCTCAAAAGATTCGAAATCAAACCCTACTTTGGAAAGCAGAATACTTCTGGAATTATTGATTAGTTACATCTTCTCATCTTTCCAGTTTGCTATCAGGCTGTACATTTTTCTACTTACAAAAACGTGGCCACGAAAAATTAATTTTTTAGAAGAGAAATAATCGTACTTACACCATAGGAACTTCATTTTTACCTCCTCAAAAGTCATCATTTATATTTCAATGTAGAATCAAAAATTGAAATAGTGTTGATCTAAATCCATGGCATCCAACCCACGTACATTTGCGACAAATTACGAGGACACATAGACGCACGAATGAGTTCATCGACCTGAGTTTCGATAGCCAGATTTATATGCCGAATCTGCAATGAATCGAATACACGAATGCTTAAAGTTTCCGGAAATAATTCTAATTTAAGTATAATCTATTTAGTTGCCCTTTATTCCTATTGATGCTGCGAATAAAATAATGCCAAGCTTTACTGAGCACAAGAAAAGTAACATAAAACACGGTTGCAACTCACTCACCTCTTTGTTTGGGATGAAGAGTGCATTACGCAATTTTTCAGCGGGTAGGGAGGGTGCATCTGATGGGAGTGTCAACGCACCAACATTGACCATTCCATTTAATTTTTGGCTTATTTCTACAATACTTTTCCTAGCTTTTTCTTCGCCAAGACAACCATTTCCTTTTGTCCATTCAATCAGGGGGTCATGGACAAAACTCTGAGAAATAATATACATTCATACTAAGACTTAAGATTGAGAAATCCTTTCCAAAAATAAAATAGAAATTCTTGTGAATAAATCAGAAATAACTTTTTAAATTGAGAGAATGCACCAGAAACCAACTTAAAAAATTGAAATAGGGTCCTATAATAAAAGCATATAAACTTGCAATTTCACTCGCTATACCATCAAAACAGAGAGAAGCATATCTTTATGATGCCGTAAAACGCGCATCGTGTTGATACAGGTTACGCGGAAACTCCCTTCAACACCCGTTAAGCCCATTGCAACTACAAAATTTTGTGTTAATCGGAAGGGGACAATCTGTGTAAATACCAAAGTATGAAATACAATCATACAAGGACAAAAATCAATGAAAAATCTATTTATGCTAAGCATAGGTAGAAAATTTCCAAGTATACCCAGTACTCAAATTATTCTCAAAACTATTGTATATCTGAGCAAAAAATATTTAATGGGCACAACAGCCATGTCTCGTTCTCTACCATTAAAAGCAAGAAACATTAAATGTTTTCTTAAACCCGCTTTCTTCGAATACCTCTGGTATTTCCAGCTCGAAACCCTTCCCAAATAAGCAATCAAAGTCAACATGAACTATGCTGCCTGTGGAACGATGCACTAAGATGTTTTCCAAATGCCTGAATGTAAAACATAGTCTTCTAAAGGAGTGACTATAAACTGTAAATGCATACTGCCTTGAACACGAGACACTCTCACAAAAATATCACAGTCTACCAAACTATACTCCCTTCAAGCAAAAAGAAGAGGTCAGTACTTTTTGTATCTCATATTAGTATTATTTAGGGGGCATAGCTTTGTATGTATCTCTCCTCTCATTCACTCCAAGGCTATCTCTCTCATTCTGTGCCTTGTGTTATGCACCCACACGATATATTTATAAAAAAAAATGAATGTTAAGCCGCAATGCTTATTCTCCATTCCTACTGAAAATATGTATACGTCTAAAACCTTCAATGAGCATTCTCTGTGGTAAAAATCGCAGAAATGGTACCCTAAAAAGAGACGTTGATGATGATCAAAAAGCAATCCTCGCGTACGTACCGATCTCCCAATCCAACCAAGTATCCCACCATACTCCACACAGCCATTGAGAGGGTATAGCGTGAGCGTGATAAGAACCATTGCGATGGATCAAATTGATACATATGCATATAGATCCTGAAAAAAAAAATGCATATCCTGTGTGCTGCCTCTGCCAAGGTTTTGAAGCGTGTGAGTTTATATATACACATTTTACCGCTGTAGTACGGGTGGAATTTGTTTTAAAAAAGCATTCATGTATATATCATAACATGTGGATGCATCATGAGAGCGTTGCGCTGTTGCAAATTTCTTCACTGCCTGTATATACACGCACAAAATGGAGTAGGCATGAAACCCTTCCTAAGCTCTCGACGAGATATATTCCAAAAACAGAAGAAGGATTTCCTCCAAAACAGATGTGAATGCTTTGAACATGTAGTTAGAAATATCGTATACTCACGTTAATAGCCACCTCCAAAGAAGAGATAAAAACCCCCCCCCAAAAAATAGGGACACTACAGCTAATAGAGAAGAATAAAAATAACTGAAAGAATACAGTCCACATGTAAAGTTTGAAAACCATGTGCATCAAAATTCTCTTTTTTAAATATATAAAAAGATATCCTAGGCAACGTAGAGGAAAAAACTCCCACTAAATCCTTAAAAAATGAACAAAAATTCAAACAAAAAGGCTATTTCTACCGAGTGCTTCCTATCCAGTATAAAATGTACAAATACAGGTTGACCCATATAGATTTCCAAGCAATCAAAGGCTGCCAGTGGATATACCCATAAAACTGCCTAAGCATACCCTCGTATACTTACCAACGCTATAATTTGATCATAATCTTTAACACTGCGGCGTAATTCTTCATGAATGAGAGAGCGCAGTGTACATACATTGGATACCCATTCAATAATTCCGGTAACTTCAGAAACAGGTAGGACACTGAAGGTCTTCAGCTATAAGTAGATCCCAAAGATGCATGGATAGACAGTGTTAAAATGAAGATTCGAAGGCTTCACATGTAATCCCATACACCCTCTCACAGCCATAGCAAAAGCAAAGACTTTCTTTGGCTTGTAAAACGTTCATTAATAGAAACATACAGAGTTTTTAACAGTATATATCTCTATGGAGATTCTTTGTGGCTTTTTATCATCGACAAAGATAACATCCCCTCTTCCTATTCTCTTCTTCCAAAGCCTGAGATTTTATTCGTATTTTCTCTTCACAGTGTAAAACAAATCTCCCTACAGGCATCCAGCCATCTTGCTTCATTGATAAAAACAGTATTTTGACCCATTACAAAGGTGGACAGAAACTTCCTCCACATCCCTCTCCCACGTCTTTGTAATGAAAATCATCAAAATAGCACAAATTCACCTGCAAATTGCGTTTCTTGCAGAAAGGATCCGCCTTCAATAAATGATTGACATATTGACCAAACTCCATGAGCCGCATGTCTTTCCTCAGATCTCCACGCCTTTCATTCTTAACAAGCCAATAATAGAATTTCCCATCTGTTCCTCTTGTTGTGAGTAATTTGGGTTTTTGTTTTGATGGTAAAATACGTGTATGGGTTCCAATACTTTGGAATTTGACCTAAAAATATGGAAATGCCTTCTTAGATAAGATTTTATAACTTTAAAGAAGAAATGAAATACAAAACGTAGTTACAAGTTTTTATGGCAGAATCCCTTCTTTTATATATAAAAAAAAAAAAAACGTGAAGAGGGGTATAAAAAGTGGATTTTTTAAAGCGATTTTTGCTTCAAAAAGTTTACGCCTACGAAGGCAATGCACTCTCAGAGAGGATTCTGCCTATAGAGAGGCCTGTTTGACGGCTTAAAACAAACGATGAAGAGGTAAAGCTAGGAGAAGATAAAACCCTCTTTCTTAGTCTCTAGACTCAGTAAAAGAACTGCTGCAAAAATAGGAGAGGGAGTCATCATCTACATCTCCACATAGAGAGTGTTTGATTACATATACACTCCGTAGGCCTCCTCGTTCATAGAGTTCAAGAACATATAAAAAAAACTAGAAAATAAAAATCACTGAGGCGGGGTTAAAAAATAGTGTAGGCATATCTCAAAGAGTTCCTCACTTTTATACGATAAAAACAAAAAATTACAAATTTCTCTCTGATGATTTATACACACATACCAGTTTTGTGTCTTGATCATCCAGAGAAAACCATTTATTGGCTTTGCAAATATTTAATTGATTCTCTGAGGGGATAAGAATCTCCACCTCACCCGAATTACTGAATAAACTGTAAGAATTGAAAAAATAATCGCCAATAATTTTCAAAGAAATTTAAATTCGTTTAAAGCAAAGATTCCTACAAGCGTTGTGGCATCAAAAACTCGCTGAGAAATTATTTGGATATCCATTTTTCTCTCTCTTTGCCTCATACTTTAAAACACATTTCATTCTCTTCCTCTCATCCACACTCCCCTATTTCTCTCATGCTAACGCCACTCTCTCTTTCTCTCTCATATCTAAACTTAAATACTATTCCTTGTCTATACACGTATCCCTACGGTTTGTAAACTCTCCATGAGTTATTTCCCACTCTTTCACATCAAAATGACTCTATTTCTCTCTCTTACAACAGAGTAGTAGATGTTCTACTCTCTAGCTACAGAAAACAGTGTATATACATTTGAATAGTTTGAAGATCTATTTATAAAAAAAAAATTTAGATGAAAACATCTACCAATGAAACTACAAACCTCCAAAGATCCGGATATCGTACAGCCGTCACAATCTCAGATTCTCGAATTTTCTCATCCAGAGCCATCATATGCACTTGACGAAAAAAATGAGAATATCTGTGCAAAAAAATATATCATACATGTAAACTCTACTCTATTTTTGTTATTTGTAGGAAGAAGAAAATTTTTTTTTATCGATATATTCGAAACTCTGTGGGCATAGAAAGATATACCAACAAAAAAAAGAATGAAAAAATACAAGTATAAATACACAAAAGTGCCTATAAAACGAATGAATTACAGAGAGAAAATTCTATAAAATAAAAATAGTATTCTATTAAAGTATATACTACAGAGAAGATGGAAAAGATATAAAAAAAAATCCTCTCAAATGAAAGGAAGGGTAGAAAAACGTACGGTGTGAAAAATGCATTTCAAAAGAATATAAAAAATAAAATATAAACTACAAATTTAAATTTTATTCTAACAGAAGATGTAAGCGCTTTAATTTCTCAGGTGAGAAGGTGGAATCGTCATAATCCTTTGTTTCTGCCTACAAAATCAAAGAGATAGGAATATCAAATTTTTTTAAAAGAGAGATAAATGTATTTCTATAGAGTTCATTGTTTCATTCCTCCCTACTCTGGCCTCTCTCCTTCCCATTTTTCACACTTGCATCCATCTTAATGCTCAAAAAGGAATGAAATACTCTCTAATAGTATACAAAAAATCTAATAGACACCTCCACACATGTTTATACAAAAAAATAGAAACTTAAGACGACTACACAGAAGGGCCATAATCTCTCCTCGTGTTGACAGCATCAAAACAAGCATTTCTTACAAAGAAGAGACTATTCCACACATCTTAGTCCATCCATTTCTATTCTCCACACGATTAACATGAATTATGATTATAATAAACATACCAATCGTAAGATTTCATCATGGCAGCTTCTTTGAGCTGCAAAACGTTTCTGAGCATTTGCATCTGTGGAGAGGCAGGAAGGATTGTTTAAAACTTCAGTATACCACAAAGAATGAAGTGGAAAATAACGAATAAGTTTTGCAATCAATGGACGAACGAGTGGACCTCCCAAAGTTTCATGTTGACAACGGCTAACTAATTGTGGTAATACCGTATACCTAACATATCCATTGATAGAAGTGAGTATAGAAGAAAAAGAATTGCATGGGATGTGTTTCTATAGAATGAAAAGTGAGAATGCTATTCGATTACAAAATATTTACTTTTTTGTACGAAAAAAAATATAAAAGGGGAGGGAAGGAAAATTTGTAGTTATTTTTCTTATTTAGTCGATAGGAAGGGACTGAAAAAATCAAACTTGAAGAAATTATAGAAGCAGAGATATGAAAATTTAGAGTGAGAAAGCTTATACAAGCTGGAATTTAGGAGAAACTATAAAATAAAGAGGACTATATATATTTTAAGGAGAGTTCTGTACAATTTTAGGATCAAAACACTGTTTTTATCTTTAGCATTCTTTTAACACATTTATTTTTCAATCCTGCTTCCTCTTCATCTCCTTCTTTCTTCATCTCCTTCTTTCTTCATCTCCTTCTCTCTTCATCTCCTCCTCCTCCTCCCCCCTCTTCATCTCCTCCTCCTCCTCCCCTCTCTTCATCTCCTCCTCCTCCCCTCTCTTCATCTCCTCCCCCTCCCCCTCTTCATCTCCTCCCCCTC
>JADAQX010000450.1:0-40651 GCA_015476325.1 Cardiosporidium cionae
ATTAAAATAAGATCTGACTTCTAGGTATTGTTTGTTGCTACAAAATATTTAGTGAAGTATTCTACTCCACTATTTCAGCAAGCAAAGGCTTCGATGATTTTTATCCTTTCTATTTCAAGAGGTTTGTCACTCACATTCAAATAATTATGTACACAGGCAAGCAACATCCTTCACTTTACAAAGTAGTAATGCTCTACATTGCACAAGGGAGAAATGCTTAACATGAATTTTCATACTTGGGTGTGCATTGTGATCAATAGGAAATATAAGACAATTTTCAGCGTAAATTCTGTACGCAGCCTCCTAACTTCGTAATTGCAGTGTTCTAATTTTTTTTTGTTCAACTAAAATTGCGGAATTCTTTTAATTCTATCATCAAAAGAAAGTAAAATTTTAAAAAGTACAAGCACCAGTATGGGACTCGTTCATCAATATGCTTTCTTTCTTTTTCTGTAATAGCTTTACTAGTTTCTACGAAGGTATTGAATTGATATTTGATCTATTCTAAATGCCTCTAATATTTTTTTAAGCCGACATCATTTTGCAGGGTTATGCTTATCTAATTCTGCAGATATCATACCGTCGAATTTTTATAGTTGAATGAAACCAGCTAATCTTGGAAAGGCTGTTGCAACTTATTTTGTCTAAATATTCATTGGAATATTCTGTAAGCCTCGGACTAATTTCATGCAAAAATAATCATTTTCTCAAACAAATTGTGTGCTTTCCGTTGGTATTATTACGAATATTTGATCTCGCATAAGTAAAATACTATGGTTAATAGCATAGTAAATGAGTATAATATAGTAACTTTACTAGTATGGGGAGAAAGACTACGGGTTATAAAACATTTCAATCCATACAGTAACCATTATTCTATAAAAAAACATTTCTTATAAATGTTTTAGAGAGGTGGTTCCCCTTGTGTAGTGCACAAGTATGAATCTAAGAGTTAGTTATAGTAGCCTGTTGTTCATGCAATAATAATTAAGTCATTTGTTTGCATGCAAATTACAGTCACTTGTATTTATTTTTGCTTCCTGTAGCATCATATTTGTAAGATAGTCATTTACATTTGCCATACTGTGCTTCCAAAGCGTTTTGTACATGTAGCAATTGAAATAATAGAAATGCCAAGTAGTACCACATAGGTAGACTGATTAGATAGTAAAAGTGAGCCATTTGAATGCCCCTACACAATGGATTCTGATTTTTACAGAAAACGATGAAACAGAAATGTAGCCATTTTAATGCGATGGAAGGTACTGGTCGGTTGGACTGCTAAATTTTCTCCCGATATTTAGAAGTGCTTGGGCGAAGGTTAAATAGGTATAAGCATTTGCCGGTGACGGTTTTGATCTACAGTACATTTGACGGTGCTTTTACTCGCGTTTGCATAAGAGCTTGGTGAAGTTAACTTGCTAAAAGATGTTGTCGTGTGGGCAATTTTGTAAGGTTGATACGTAAATAGTCTGTATATGTCAATTCCTTCATTAATCGTAAAGAGAACCAAATATTTCCATGCTTCTTAGCTTGGTAAAAAATAATTTTTCCCTCCTATAAAAACATTTCTTTGATTTTTAAAGCATTGAATTTTCCTCAACTCCTGGCACTCTTCTATTTGATACTAAAATGAAGCGAATTTTCCTTGATTTCAGTTTGAGTTGAAGGATAAATTTCCTCTCCGAGAATCCTATCTGTTGTTGAGAGATTGTTAATTCTCTAACTGTAATATTTTTTGTCGAATTCAGTTGAGCTGCAAAATTTCTTACGAAGGGTTTTATTTCCAGCAATCCAAAATATGCACATTTCTCATATTTCGCCTGCAAACAAATCGTTAGACAATTAGTTTTGCCCAATTCTGACATCTTCAAGCTTTAAAATAAGAAAATCCAACCTACGTAATCGATGGTCTCTATGCGCTGCTGTAAGAATTTTCCTAAGAACAAAACTCGTTTTAAAAGAGAAACCGAGTTCTCTACAGGGGATAGCAGAATGTAACAAAAATTATAGAACAAATGTATGCGTAACAAAATACATGCCATAAAAATATTACCAAATTCCACGATAAATTCACTTTTTCCGCTTTATGATTGTCAGGTTAGGCGTTTAGTAAGATGCTACTGCAGCTTGTTCCACCCGAGAGGAAGCTGAGCGGCAGCAAAGACACAGGAAAAAAGGCTTCTTACTTTGCATGGGTACATAGCAGCAATTGTATCGGTAAAGAAGTTGGCAGTAAGTATACAGCCTACGAATGAGGCTACAAATGTTATCTATTCAGACGCACCTTACATGCTTCTTGTAACAACTATACCACTTCAAAGGGCTTACATACATACATTACACTACGTAATCTAATTACGAATTATGGAAAAGTTCAGTTCATGGTAAAGCAAATATACCAATTCCTTTTAAAAAATGCATTTTAGAGTCGCAAAAAATTATCGTATTCGAATACTTTCCAGTTTTCATCGCAAGTGTAACGAGTATATAATCGCAATATACTTCACTTAAAATTAGGTAGGAAGCATGCTATATGTTATGTAGAAACTAAACTAGTTACCCCGTAGCCAATTTCCGATTACTTGAGTCGGGTAGGTATTTGAGTGCACGCAAATATACACTCTATGAGCTACAACAAGGATACCCCAGACGAAACAAATAATCGATGAGTGAGAATTAAGTATCGAAACTAGAGAGGTGTCGGTGCTTTTTGACTTGCTGGTGAATCATCATGTTACAAAGGAGGCCCTCTTTGTCAGGTACTAACATACTTTTAAATTGGGGCGGCCCTGGTTCCGGAGTCCTCCAGTTCATTTTTGCACTTTGCTTGGTGAACAAATTTACTCCTAGCAATAGCTCATATTCCAGTTTGAGTAAGCTTTTTTAATTCGCTACACTTGTAATATTTGTTCAATGTTTTACGAGCGCTTCGTTTACCTGTTGTGTAATTTCTGCTGTAGTTCCATCTGCCAGTCGTATTGCTATTGTTTTGTGGAGATAAAGTGCTGCTACCATTGTGAAAGTGAATGTGAGACCTACGGCGATGAGTAGATGCTTGCTTAATTATGTAAATATGCTTCGATTATAGATTTTGTTAGTTTTACGTAGAGCAAGAACTAAGTTGAAATCAAAGAACTTGCGATGATAACCGAAATTGGCAATATAATATTGTTGAAATAAATATAACCTAATAAATAAATAGAAATATTCAATTGTAGCTTCGGGTTGCAAAGAAAAGTTATACCAAAACTGTCTAATAAAAATAGGTGTTCTTATGACTAACGAATAAGAAAAATGTCAAAGGTAAAAGACTGACTCTCTCTCTAGTTCCGATATTTCGTACTCCTTCATCGATTATTTGTTACGTCTGGGGTATCCTTGTTGTAGCTCATAGAGTGTATATTTGCGTGCACTCAAATACCTACCCGACTCAAGTAATCGGAAATTGGCTACGGGGTAACTAGTTTAGTTTCTACATAACATATAGCATGCTTCCTACCTAATTTTAAGTGAAGTATATTGCGATTATTTACCTGTTACAAAAAGCTTGCTAAAAATCCATACCAAATTGAAAAAGCCGTGTAATAAGTAGAATATTCATGGGCCAGAGTTGGTATACACTATCTACAAAAAATTCTAGCAAAAGAGACGTAAAAGCCGATTATGATTTTGTTGCGGGCAAATCGATTGCTGCGGTGCATCTTTGTGACAAATTTATTGCTTTGAAGGAAGAAAACTTAACAAAATGAGATACATTGCTTGAGGGGAAGAAATTAAAAACTAAAAACACCAGCGGCAAATTCCCAATTGCAAATTGGAGCTCAGTCGATTTAAATACTGTAGCAAAACGGAACTCACCAATTTCCTCAAGTCAATTATACTTTAGATTAAAATATTTTACAAAAAAAACAAGGTTTTACGAGTAAATTTCAACGCTTGTTTTATAGCCTAATGAAGAAGGTAGAGGAAGCGGTGGGTGTTTTTAGATCGATTTTCATCAAAAATTACAATATCCTTTCATAACTATTGTAAAAAGATGTTTATTTTGAGGCTTGAAATTAGCCTTGCAAGTGCGTAGCTGCCTGCCTGACGGAATCGTCTTTCACTTGTGACATGAGGGCAGGGCGAGTCATTACAAAACCATTCTGCGCACTATACCGACGAGGAGATTTGGAGGAACATGAAAAAAACAAAATTGTTCCCTTTCTGCCTTACTAAAAGGTGAGACATTGCATTGAAAATAACGTGAAATAAAATTTTCTCTTCAGCATACTAGGAAACCGTAAAACGCATGGCCTAACGTTTTCTAACATTCTAGGAATAGTTTGTTTTAGGTTTTTAGGGCTGAAGCAATCGGATGTCATTTACGTCTAATGCGAGAAGCCAGCCAAAGCAAATGATAAAGCATGTAAAAAGAAATGCAGATACGTAATATATTTCGCCCTGCATACTGCATGAAGCTAACCGACACAATCCTATTCGCTACAGCGTGTAACGAAAAGGTGAAATGCAAACGGTTGTGCGAAGATCAACCTTCACATGACCAATAGGAGACGCCCATGAAAATAAAAAAAGAAAATCTAAGGCATCAGTACTAAGTACTGCGACCTGATTTGCTTCTTTAGTGCCTTGCTTCATCATTCCCATTGTGGGATTGAGAAGGCTCGTGGAAACGGATAAATAAATGCTAGGAGAGCTTGCAAAATTCGGCACTAAAGCACCTTGTGCTCATTGCCTATCCATGTCCAACTAACTAAGTGCACGCTATTATTCAAAAACGTTCATGATTGCACAAGAATAACCAAATGCCTCGATTTTCTACATTCCTGCTTTCGCTATGATTTCGAAATGATAGCTCATTTTGTGCTTTTGTTACAGTGCTTCCTTTTTGCTGTATGTATCTCCTTATTGATCCAGAGTTTCGGAAATTTCTTTGAGGCCTTTCGGCAGCCACTGAAATTGCTCAATTTGCGCAGATGCTTCGATGCGATATTTTTACCCCTCATGCAGTCGCAGTCATTTTTCTTCTAATCTTTCTGTTTTTTTTTTATAAAATCTCGTTGCAGATATGTAATGGTCAGTTAACCGCGCTTCCTCTAACGTCCATGTAAACAATTTCCAGATCATATCTGAATTGAAAAGCATGCAAGAAGTGGCCGGTGTATGAATAGTTGAATGTGTGAGAGTACAGGTGATCTTTTGTTTTGTTGATTATACGATATCAATTATAGATCTTTCAATAAAATGATCCTTCTCTGTATGTTGTTTTGAGCATTTGTATAAGGGGAGAAGACAGTGCAGGCAGCTAAGCTGACTCTGCCGTTGTACTTATTTTTGTGTGTGTTTGATCTTCTACCAACTTATTTCTTTACATAAATTCTCTTGGATTTTGTAGATTTGCTTTATAAAAATTTCTGACTATTTTCTTTTGGTAGCCTATGGACACAAAAGGTTAGAAACGCCTAGTTCTTATATGTCAGCGTGGAGGTACAAAAACATGTCCTCGATTCAGGATATATTAGCCGGTAAGTTTCATTAGTTGCTCTCTTTAGATTTAAATACATGCAGATGAAAATGTAAAATTGCTTGGTTTTTTTTTGGTTTCTGAAACCATTGCCATTTCTTGGTACCTACTATCCCTTTGGAACCAATTTTTAGTGGTATTAAATTTTTTTTGTCTCAATAAAACATATTTGTATAGCAATTGCACTTTTTTAGCGTATATCAGCAGCTATTAAAAGGAGTCATACCCGTATTTCCGATCCTCATTCGTCTTTCCATATTTAATCATCCTGATTTATTAACGTGGTGAGCGTATCAAAATTATAGTTGTAGTGTATCTTCTTATCTTTTAAATCTTTTTTAAGTGTTTGATCCTGATAAAATGGGGATGTGCCAATTTATTTTTCTTTGTTATGTTATCCTCTGGGGATTTCTTTTACCTATTTGTATGCATATATTCCACCCAAACCCAAGGGATTTGCATCAAGAGTTAATGTATTCTGAAGTTGTTAAAGAACTCTTCTTGAAGATGCAAGAGTCTGCTCAAACCTTGCTCTGGATTTGATTTACATGCTTACTGTGTCGATTTTCTTTTTTTGCAATTTGAATGCAATATACTTTCGTAAAATTCGTTTATTACAAGCTTAGAAAGTTTGATTTTTTACATCGCTGCAATGATTTACAATCAGCATGTGATGAAATGGTACACTTTTTTTCTTAAGAATTCCATATCTCTAAATAGCGTCAACAATCTCTGTTTTAAAGTCGATGCATATTTATGTTGTCGATGCGGCTTATTGCGTTTTTAGCTATATTTTTCTGTAGCAAAGGTACACGGTCGTTACAATACAGTGGTTATTTAGAGTAGATCTGCTCAATTGCGAGGTTCTAGGTGAAGATCTGTGATTTCTTTTTTAAAGAGGTTTTTCTTCAGTTATATCAGTTTGTCGCTGCGAAAATATTTCTTCAAATTTGGAAAGTGCACATGATCAGCCCCGTTACAAAAGGCTCAAATATACTGGAATTGAGCGTAATTAGATATGTGGAACCTTTTTAATAATTTTAACGTCTAGCATCTTCGTTGCATCTTATTAAATAAGGTTTATCTCAATTTTTCTGGTGAGGTGTTGACCTTTCAATTTCTTTGTAGTGGTATGTATTAGTTATATGACAGCTCAACAGTTGAAAATCGTCGCAGTGAAATTTAAGAGACCGATTATCTGATAGAACATATACTTTCTTCTATTTTTTGGTTAATTTGAAACATTAGCCACTTAGAAGTTGTTTTATTGGGAGCTAGTTCTAGGAAACTAACAAGTACTTTTTTCCAAGATTTACTAGTATTATGTAAAACATTTTCGCTTCAGCATGTATCGTTACGTTTATAGTGTAGGATATAATCACTAATTTTATTACAACCTACCGTGCCAAAGCTTGAAGTATGACGCTTATGTTCTTGTTCTATCTTAAGCTTGTAACTTGACATTTGTAAATGGAAAGAACGCTATAGTTTTAAGATAAAATTTTTATTTATGGGACACTTGATATGCGTTCTCTCAATGAAATGTTAATTTCTCACCAATAGAATGTAAATTTCTCCCCTATTAATGTAAAATTCTCCCCAATTTAATGTAAGTCTTTGTTTGTTCCCTTCATGCCTACTGCGGGAATATAAGAACTACTCACTCAGTTTGTATAATAGGTATTTCGTTTTGGAAAATGGTGAATTTTTTTGTCTGTGTCCGCTATAATTGTACAAATTCATTGGTTCCCAAGCGAAAACAGATAGGTACAATAGCTTCGGCATGCTAGACACGACAGTTCGAGTTTTAAACAAATATGCAAAAAAGTTTTTACTTTGCCTAATTACTTCTAAAGAAATCATTTTACTGTGCAATTTTTCACATAAAGTTAGTTAGAAGTACTGAAAAATGATGACAAGGAAGATATGGCATTTGATTTCGTAGGAGCTTACAGTCCATTGGTGCAAGGAAAGAACTTCGGCAAAAACTTTAAAATACATCTTCCAAACATTAGCTTTTAATATGATGTCATTGACTAAAACCAGTATAGATAGCCACATGTTAAGTTTAATTCCAATAAATTCCTTCAGCTAATTGTTTAAAAAATTTCAATTCAAGCGAGGGAATAGGATAATCTGAAAGTTCTTGTAGCATAGGAATTGTAACAATTATAAAATTGCTAACACCAATATTAACTAGTAGTATATATATTAAGCGTGGTTCAAGATAGGAGTACCCCGTAACCAGTTTCTTTTTAATAAGTGGTAGTAATTAAGAGCAAATCAACTCGGGATGTGTTTGAGTTCACGCGAATACAACCGACTCCCGATTGGTAACAAAACCTGGAGGATATTA
The DNA here is from genome assembly GCA_015476325.1 of Cardiosporidium cionae. Lineage (NCBI taxonomy): Eukaryota > Apicomplexa > Aconoidasida > Nephromycida > Cardiosporidium > Cardiosporidium cionae. The sequence continues at coordinate 7,884 of JADAQX010000450.1, forward strand.
GACGATAGAAAGCAATACCGGATGAAAGAGGGATGGGGGAAAGAAACAATTCTACTTTTTCTCAATTCTTTTTGTTTTTAGCCAATAATTCTTTTCCATGGAGCACTGGGTTCTTTTGAAACTCTTTGTGTTCGAGATGTATATTCTTTAGTGATTTATATTCAACAGTAGTAAGAAACTCAGTTTAACTTTTCCTTAAAAAGAAATCTTCTATTAGTATTAAGTTCTGTTGCACCTAAAATATACTTTTCACTCGTTATGCAGCAATTCACCTTCTTACCAACGCATTCATCAACCTAAGAAAATAATATATTTACAGGAGTATTTAATTATTTGCACAGGATTTTAGTTATATTCATGCATTAGTTGCTATTTGTCATTATAAGAAAAATATTTCATCTACTCAAAATGAAATATGTGTAAAGTATACAGGAAAAACCCACTTCTTTAAAGCCGAAAGCTTGATTTACGCATATCATCCAAACTAAAAACTACATGAGAAGAAATATTTCAACAATGAATTTTCTCAGCAGTTAAGGCATTACGCCATTGTTCTGGGAAGCTACATCAACCCTGATGCTATGATGCCTTTGTGCTCTTTTGGGCTCGGATTTGCTTAAAAATGAAAGAGTTTAGAGGAGAGCAAATTTAGACCGAAGAATTGACGAAGCCAGCTAGACCCAGGAGAGTCGAAGGGGTCCCATACCTGACGGTGTGTTCGAAAGTGTATCGTACATTTTCCCCTGTGAAAGAATAAATTGCCATACACTAATCGCACGCTTCTTTAAATCTGAACTGTTCGTTCTGTACATTGCACAACAAACTCCATCTATCGTGGAAAGGTAGGATGAAGGACAAACCAATTCAGTACTCCGTGATTGCTGCTTATAAGTAGGACTTGATCGCTTTCCTCAACCCAATTCTCAACCAAATCAATAAAAACAATGCTGCAATTTCGTTCTCAGCTTACCCCTGCGTTCCTTACTAACTGTGCCCGATAACTCTAGCAAGTTTTCTCTTTCGCCATGTTTCACATTACCTTGTGAATATTCCGAGTTGGTTTCTATTGAAGAAAACGTTTTGCCATCTTTTCAACACTAACCGTTTTGTTCTCTTTTTCCTTTTCGTTGATTTGTTACTGTTATTTGCTTCTTTCTTTCTTTCCGTGCTCACCCTTCATCCTTTCTGCTATGTCGGGAATAAGAGACGCTACTTTCCGACAAAACGTATGGAATTTAGTCCTTCTTCTTGGGGGGGGGGGGAGCGTCTGCAATTCATTACCTTATCGTATATGCTTTCTCTTTAATTTGTTAGATTTATTGTAGTTACATTGTGTATATTCAATTTTTACGAATCTTAGTGACTATTTAAATATTGCTGCTCCTTGGAAATTCTGTTCTTGAACGAGTTTTCACGAACAAATGCAAAAATTTGCGTGCGTATAGTATTGAGTATACTAGAACCACTTTTTTCTTGCATTCTTTCTTTTTTAAAAGCGTGAGAAAAGATAAATAGAAAGCCGCTAGATATGTTTTATGTTTGTTTCCGGGTCTGTAATGTGATGGGGATACCGTCTAGAGCAGGAAGAATGCCGTTTTGTCTACTAATAGATTGTAGTAAATAGTGTTCTATTCTAAATGAGCATGATAGTATATAGGGCAGCAGATATCCTTTTTTCGCCTATAATTACTTTGATAGCTCCATTAACGCAACGGCTGCTATGTTCGATTCATCTCTGTTCCTTGTTGTTTTACTCTTTGTTCTATTTCTTACCAGTAGATAAACCGTACTGCATATTTTTTTATAGTTGATGTTTTCCCTTGCGATTGTTGAAAATATTTAGATTAAAAGGATTTATTTGTTCTTTTATTGTACTTATTTGGTGCCATAGAACATTTTTATGTTCACATTTCTTTATCGAATTTGGTCTGGCGAAGTTATTGTAGGGATTCAACAGAGGATAATTGTAACTTCTCTGTTAAGTAGTGATTTCGTTTCTTGCTATCAAAATTTTTTCATTGCATTACAAGGGGGAGTTGATCATGGAACAATGGATAGTAGTGTGTTATTTTCATGGATTTGATAAGAGATCGTATGCGTGAATTTATAGAGTAATTCATGCGTGTAAGTATGTTGTTGTCTCACGATGAAAATGCATTTGATGATTATTTTCAGCTCCATCTGTATGAGGTGGTTGGGCGCGCCATCCCTACGGCCACAGTGTCGGATCCGAAGATTTATAAGATGAAAATCTTTGCTAAAAATAAAGTGATGGCACGATCTAAATATTGGAGCTTTTTGAGTAAAATGAAGAAAACCAAGCGTTCAAAAGGAGAAGTTTTGGGATGTTCTGAGGTATTTAAATCTTTTTTGAGCTTGCTTACATTTTTAATTTAGTTATTCCTAATGGTGGAAAATATCTCGTTTGTGCGTATTATGGATGTTTGATTTTTTTGGAAGTTGCTCTACATGCATTGTGCGGGCGTAATTATATTCGGTCTTGATTTGTTATTTATAAAGAGGACAAAGATTTGTCTCGTAAAATATAGAAAGTGATACAGCTATTTGCTAATGCAAAGAAAGTAACCATTCTTTATAATCTTCCATTACGTTGATGTCATTTTATTGCTGCTGTGTTCGCTTTAATATAATTTTTATGCCTCATATATAGCTTCTTTTCTGCAATTTTGTTAAATTTTTAATAGGTATTTGAGAAGAGCCCTCTTCGCGTAAAAACCTATGGAGCATATTTGCGGTATCAATCGCGTACTGGATCGCATTCCATGTATAAGGAATACAGAGATTTAGCTATTTCTGGAGCAGTATCTCAATTGTATTCCGAAATGGCAGGCAGGCATAGGGCTCTCCCTTCTGCGATAACGGTATGATAAATTGATGGTTTCTACAATGTGCATATTAGCTATTACATTACGATAGTTAAAACATGAGTTCCAGCAACTACTTTTTACAATGAATAGATACGGGAATCACTTTGGGTTAGCACTTTGTGTTCGCTACTCAAGAATGGGTCATTTTTTTGACAAGTTAGAGGGTGAACACGTGCTCTTTTTATGGGACTGCTAGTTAAAAGTGATAGAATTCCTTTGTAGTAGGACTCTAGCCTTTTCATTTGAATCCTTTTTATCTTCGTAAATGATCAGATTTATCGCATTCAAGAGATTAAAAATAAAGAAGTACGCCGCCCGAAAGTTTCTCAACTCTTGAAAGGGAAACTGAAATGGCCATCGATTCGTCGCCTTCCGCTGGCACCCCGCCGCTTAAAAAGTACATTCTGTGCCAAGCGTCCCACTACATTTTTCCATTAAATTGAATAGAGCTAACGCGTACTTTTATTGATTAGTTTGAAACGACTTATTTAAAGATATCTTTTAATGAATATGTTTATCGTTTTCTGCGCACTAAGACAGTGTGCAAGGAAGAGAATATACATATTTTTGGAACCAAGGGAAGAAGGATGTTCCTTTATTATAAAGAATATAGCGACTGATCATAAACAACACAAGCTATCGTTCGTGCTATATTTAAGCTGCATGACTGTGAGAAATCAATTAATGCTGCGTTGACATGACAGCATGTAGCATCAGCGTGGCGCAACTTACGCACAAGATAATTATATAGAAACTACATAAAAGTAAGAGCTTTACTATGCCGCATGGTAAGCAATAAACCGTAAGGTATGGTTAACGGAAATCTTCAATGCTACGCCCTGGTAATTTTAGGAATTCAAGAGGAAATACTTTTAGTTATCAAAATTTACTAGATAAAATCAAGCACTGTTTTCTATAAGCAACCGAATTTCCTAAAATGACTCTACTTAAATTTCTTTACGTGGAAAGAATGAAGGCCTTCCTGCATTTGATGGGTTGTGCTTTTCCGGTTGCAGTAGCCCTCCTGGTTGAACTATCTGCTTGTGTATTTTCAACAAGTACGGTTTTCTGAATGTATTGTTTGTTTCTTCTTTGATCTCCGTCGCAATGGCGGAGTAAGGATTGATATAGTTTGCAGTTTTTCATATTCACGTCTACAAAGAGCATATCATGACCCGAGATAAGGATCAGCATGCAATTGCGGTGGGTGACGCATCGTGAGATTTGCTTTGTAACCTTGAAAATGTTGTACGAAGACAATTTAGCCGCGCAGTTAATAGTTAACGCATGTTTTGTAGGGAGTAAGGTCCAAACGGATGAAGCAACAGTGTGCAGGCTACTCAACATAAATCGAAAACAAATCCGAAAGAAGACATGACGAATGTATGTTGTGATATAAATGAGGCAGTTTTAGTATTCAGGCCACATTTGCTTCCTTCACTGATCAATAGTATGCATTTCATTGGATATCATGGTATAGAAATACACTATTTAAAGGTTTTCAAGTGCATAGGGGCATAGTGCGATGAAGGAATCCATTCTATTGTAGAAATGATCAAATAAAAAGACGGCGGATTTTTTTTCTGTCAGGGGAAATGACTTTATTTCGATAATTCACTATCACTATACCTAACGATTGATGGCACATGCGATTCATACTATTATGCCTGAGGATATGCAACAGCTATCTTATGTCTGTCATCGCAAAAGACTAGCGCGAAAGTTACCACGGTTGAAATAGCGCATGAGCTCATTCATCGTTCTTCGAGGAAGAGGAAACGCGGGATTCTTCAGCTGTGTCTGTGAAATACATGAACATAATGCTATAAAGGAGAGCATTAGTAAGCACTGTGAATAAGTGAATCAAACAATAAACAAGGGGAAACAACTAAGGAAGACATGTTTCCATACTTAATCAGACTTGCACACTACGAAAAGAAATGGTAATGCAGCATTATACAATACACTGCATACGACTCTTTACGATTATCACGGAGCATACAACACGAATTTTGGGTATGACTATCGGTAAGAGAAAGCAAGTAAAAAGGTAGAATTAATGAGACACACAATGAAGGAGGGAAAGAAAAATATGCATTCATCATAATTAAGTGTTATGAAAGTAGAGAATATACGACTTCGTCTCTTTGTTAGACCAAGACAGGTAGAAACAGAGTAAGAAAAGAGGGTAGTTTCCTTTTTTGCATATAACCAAGAGAGAGTGTAAGTTTACCCGTTTTCAGCTTCATCTCTTTTCAGCAGCCTAGCAAAAATTAAATTATTCGGGTCTGCAAATTAATCACAAAAATATGGTTTACCTGCAAAGTATTTGCTACGCGATGAAGATCAGTTTTTGTGAGAGCGGGCTTCATGGGTAGGATTTCTCGGGGAAATCCTTTCATGAAAAAGGAAAACGAGGAAGAGCGGGGACAAAAAATTGAGGTCTGCTCTTCTTTCGATTTGGTAGACAATGTACGCTCTGCTGCAATGAGAGGGTGAGAAGTACCAAAGAAAAGGACGAGGCACGCACAGACGACAAATTGTACGCAGGTAAAATCATCTTCATGATGGGCAAATATCTATCAATAAGATTGCAAAACAGAGCATGCAAAAACAGGTAGAATTTTAAAAAATGCTGCAGGGAAAACTTTATTATCATCCAAATAGAAAAGTTGAAGAAATGAATATTCGATGGCATTTCGCAGTTTGAAAATAGTCTCTCATGCTCTTCTACTTTATAAGCTTACAAAGCGGCAGTCACTTATGCAAAGCTTAAACAATAAACTCTTAAACATGTTTGCACCAACCAAGATGGAGGGATACTCTTCTTTCCCATTTTTTCGAAAAAAATCATAGTGTGCTTGCCATATCCAGGTGAGAACAGTATTTAACAAATCCGACCAGAGCTTCCCACTAATGTCGCAAACACATACAAAAAGGAAATCATATAAGATCCGCAAGATTATGAAATACAACCCATACAAGCATACAAGAGCTATTAAAACACAAAAACATATGCTCTGAAAGACGAAGACGAATATAATATGCACCACAGTTTTCCTTCTCAAATAATACAATTCTATGCTACACTTTTCAGTCCAAAGAAAACATTTTGAGAGGAAGCATTCCATTTAACAAAGTAACAAAGGATTTCAAAAACAGTACCCAAAATTCCTACATAATGATAATACGAAGCAAAAGAACATGCAATAGCGCTATAACAAAGGAAATCCCAATGGTATTGATGCAGCATTCATGCCATCGCTTTGATTGCCAAAAAATGCGTACAAGTGGAGAATTAAAAACAAGGAAGCAAAAAGTTTCGTAGGAAGTAGCAGCCATGACCCAAAAGAATACAAGGAGAGAAATTTCTTTACAAAAACATATAAAACCAAAAAGTTTACTCTTCAAATGGAGCTTACACATATAGACCATAGAGTAGTGGCATATAAACTCTTTTCAGTATTTCCGCATTCAAACGTTTCCAGAAGATTCAATTTTTATCGCCTTGCAGTAAATGCTACACATAATATATTTTTATTTCACCTCTTCTCCTCCCTCGTAGTGGCACTCCATCCTTTTCTATCGCTGTACCGACTCACGAAAATTTCACTGCTTCTTTGGTTTCGATAATTTTTCGAAAAACAATCAGCAGTAACCCTCATAGCAGAGATCGTAAATAAAAACACTCTACTCAGCGCAGAAAAAAGTAATAAAAAGGGCTCTTGTAAAAAATCTTCAACACAGCCAGCATTGCAGGAACTCAGTGCCACACTTTCAGGATTAATATTTTTGTCAATTAAATCCTTTCGCTTTTTCTTTTGCAATGTTTCTACCTTGCATTGACGTTCCACAACTTCTCCATCCCCTCCATCTGCTTTAAAACGAGTGTACGTACTCTTTCGGACGTTTGGAATAGGTGCAATCATACTCTTTATACACTGTATAGAAAGGTTCAGTCATTGAATCTGTTATCTCAGGGTTTTCCAAAGAAAACAGTTTCCGCCCAACACGGATAATCAAGTGAAACTTAGGATATCCTATATACGAGAAACATAGGTATCTACACAATAAGAACATCCAACACTGGCTATGATCTCAAAATGCTGCTTTGAATAAAAACATGAAGAGTTTACGTATACTTTTAAAGAATACGTAAACTAAAGAAGATGTCGCTCCGTACACAAGACAACCACGACCATCACACTCCATACACACAATGAAAAATTTGAGACTACGCAGGTTCTCCCAATAAAATTTTCTTATCCTTGCTTTAAATAGGTATGTGAATCCCAAACGAACACTCTGTCCTACACTTCTTTAGGTTTGAAGTAATATACACACACTCAATGTATGTATGCTCTCTGGCTGAGTTTCTGTCATCTTTTTATGCTCCTTCTCTTCTCTTCTGCTGCAAGGATGCCATATATTTTCCAATTAAAGTCAGAGCTGTGCAAAATTCATAGCGATTACTCTTCCATCAGCAAGGAATCCTTTCTTGGGTCATCCCTATCTCCAAATCTTTCTTTGCACAAAACCATAAAGATGCTCTCACCAAGATGCAGATTTTCCTCCACTCACTTCATCAAACCTAGCTTACCAGGAGAGTGAGGGTGGATCGGTAAAGTTTTCTCATACAAATTCTTCAAAATCTTGTGAGCAGTGGCGCCATCACATACAAACACACCCGTAGAGGATCCACCAATAGAACTCAAGGGCTGCTTGTAGATATCCATGGTTTCTATACACATCATAGATATACTTTGCTAATCTCTTGTAAAATGTATACAAAATACCACAACTTTTCAATTTTTGCAAGAATTTGTGGCTTAAAAAGTAGGATTTTCTATGCACTTTCACTGCCATTCTTTTTTGTTCGATGGCTTCTCTTTATTTCCTTACATCCTTCTGCTCACCGCATTTTCTGTATTTAAATTTTTCTTCGTTCTTAAATAAACCTCTCCATCTACATCTTTAAAAGTTTGTTTTTCCATGTTTCAATAGCAAAAATGTATAGAAAAATCTTGCACTTTCTGTAGTGTCCATCCCAACACACCGCTATCCAAAGAAGCGGAAGGTTCCCTAGTGCTCTGATTATTTCTATGGGCTGCCACATAGGCCTCAATTTTCTTTATACACTGTAAATCATCTGCAATCAAACAAATTTCAAAAAATATGAAATATAGCTACCAAAAACGTTGATTTTTGGCTCAGAGGAGCCATCAAAAACCGTACAAACAAAACAATTTTAGAACTCTAAATTTCTGCATGCAGAATGCACATTACACATAAAAAGATATATTTGGCTCTCCATGAAAAAAATTTAATCTATTTCGGTCATGGAAGGAGAGGACAAGACAGGCATGTCGCTCTCCCACTCCATCGATAGTCCACTAAAGTTTTATATGAAAAGAAGAAAGCAAGAGAAGAGAAATAAACAATCGACGAACGCTACAAAAACGTAGTAAGAAAACAGAAAAAATCTCTGTTGAAGAGCAAGAATATTTCTGTAAGATAAAAGAAAAACAAATTGCGTCGAGCGAATGATACTGCAAGGCTTGTCCTATCTTCTCGCTATTCTATGAATTTTTTTCCTGTTTTTTTACTTTTTAAAATAAGATTCAAGTCTATGCTGCACTCATCTCTGCTTTATAAAAAGCAAATGCTTTGAAGGAAACGTTATAAATTCCTTATCACCATTTCTATCCACTCCACCTTCCTCTGTCTGCATGTAAATTAACTTGATTTCAAACCTTGGCAATGCAATAAGGCATTCATATTTGCCCAAAAGAGAGACGGTGTTAATCCTACACACAAATAGAAATCATGAAACACGCTGTTTCAAAATAAAAGAGATCACACGTATTTCTGCTACTCTATCAATCGTTTTATGGGATGAGATAGCCATTCTATCCGCTTATAAAATGCTAGACCCAAAGATTATTGCTAGAAACATTTTTTATCCGAAATAGAATTGAAAAATACCAACCAAAAAAGTAAAGAAATCGCTAAAGATGGATATCTTTACCCTCTCTGCTGATATCTTCAACCCCTCACTGATATATCTTCATTTCCTCTTTTTAATTAGTTTAGACACTCGCCTTAGCATTTTAAGCTTTAAAGAGGCTTCGTAAAAAGATGCATTTTTTTCTTTTAACACAGCCAGTCCCCTTCTACACAATTCAATTATAAATAGAAGTATAAATCCAACAACAAAACAAGAGAAACAGAGAGCCGTTCCAGTAAACGCATGCAAACACAGAATTCAGCAATTTCCACTGTTTCATAAATAGAGTTTATAGCACTCTCTCTCCTGTTATTTCCACTGTTTCATAAATAGCCTATCCATCCTCATTTTTCTCCCTTTACTCTGTAATTTCAAATTCTTGTCTTCACATTTTCGAATTCTCTTTGCAATGCTCAGAGTTGAGTGAACTTTACTACTTATTCAAGATACAAAAAGGATTTATTTCGTTTCCTATTAGATGTAGATTGCTTCCATTTTAATAGTGAGAGTCTCAGCCTCTCTATAAAACTAAGAATTTTTGCTTTTTCCTCAAAATTATCAATTTTGAAACTTCTTGCAGTGTGTTTCCTTGCCACTTTTTAAATACCATGACTTTTTTTTTGTAATTTCATGTTCCATTTACTAGAGTATTACAAATGCATCTCTCCTTGTTAAAACATTTTCCCCTACTAGCAGAATTCCACATCTCTTGGTCATCAGCAGCCCCTTGAATGTAAAAAAAACTATAAAAAAAAACAAATGCAACACTATTTTTCAAGAGAGAGACAAAGAGGGAGGAGAAGGCTATCAAAACTCTCTTTTCACGTAATTTTTCTCTAAAAAAATATACAAAAATGCACCCAAAATAGGATGAAATACGTATGTATTATTATTGCAGTTTATATAGCTACTATACATTCCTTCTTGTAGCATGAAGACTTGTCAAAAGAATTGCAAATCCAAAATATGGTTACACACACACATAAATGCTATGATGTAGTAGGATAACCAATAACGTTAAAAAAACACAAGAAAACAAACTATTAAAAAACTCTGGAGAAAGAAGCACACATTTAGCTTACTCTGAAGGGGGTGGCGAAGGATCGGTAGAGGAGGCACACACACAGATGATAAAATAAAAATGAAAAGACAGCAAGAAATCCTCCTAAAATGATGAACACCCTTTTGTAAGGAATAAAAAGACAATCAAACTAAAAAAAAAAAAAGAGAGAAAAACATTAAAACTGTTTCTCTCTGATAGCCTCTATCGTCATTTTCTTTTGTTTGAATACACTCTAACGAAACATAGGATTAAAAACACAGTGTTCCTTCTACAAAGGAATAAAGAATTTCTACAGAAATGGGTTTTTGATTAGCTTTATAGAAAGGAAAACAGTTTTCCATCTCTTCTTAGACATGCAAACATCCATCTTCCCATGGAAATCTCTCTCCCTGATACTATGATGATCGAAACAAAAGCGTGCAAAACGAAAAAATTCAGATATTTTCTTTCCAATATTTCAGAGAGAGATATTTTCCTTCGTTTCATGCGTGCAATTTTACTCGTATTTCATACGTTTACAGAAGCAAATTTAGGCTGCAGGAAGCCCTTTTAAAAACTTTTTCCATGATACTCGTTTCACGATTTTTTCCCAATGAGTGGAGATCCCATTATGAGCCATTTCTATACTGCTTACCTGCAATCGTTGGATGAAAGTGATGGCTTGCGTTTCATTGCTTGGACATACCCAAAGAGGTAGGAGAAATTTCCTTTATAAGCAGTGAAATGTATGCAGAAAGTGACTGGCAAAAAGTAGAAACTACCTCGTATTCAAATAGAGTAGAATTCAAGATATAATGCATATGCAATAAGAGAGAGATATCTCTCCATACGTGTGCTTTATAGAGTCATTCTGAGTAAGAAGTAAAGCAGAAATATTAGAAAAATGCTTAAGAGAGACTCTCACAGTGGCAACGCGATGCCATGAAAAAAATTGAAACTATACATTATTTTGTTAAAAAAAAACTGAAAAAATTGATAAAAATAGACACACCTTAACTTTGTTCTTATACAGCGAGCCGTACTATCATCCATCACTACGATAATAAGACGAAACAAGAAATTTAATTAATTTTGCCAGTAAGCTTTTAAAATCTTCAACATTTCCTCCCATATATTTGAACAAAGATCCTCTAAGAATCTCTCCTCCTAATGCAAATTCCTTCCTACTTTATGAAAAAATAATCTTTTGAGAGTTTTTATCCAATGAAGAGGACATCCAGTAACGGTTTCTCCTGGTCAAAAATGCAATCCACCCACATACCCAAGTAAAGTATTAACACCTTCCATCCTCTCATCTTTAAGACAAAGGATGCTTTCTTATTTTCTAAAAAAGAGGAGTGTATGTACACTCTATGCCTCTTTCACAAGAAAAGAAAAAGAAAACAATCCTACGAGAAAGAGAGGAGTTTGAATATTCTCTTGCTATACGAGGAGAGATGTACAAATACGACAGACTTAAGCCCATACATCGATTGAGAAAAGAGAGAGATTCAAGAAAGATTAAAAGGAATGCAAGCTATAATAAAAAATATAAAAAAGATAGGAGATTTTAAGGCACAAGGGATTCAGATCTTAAGATAGAGGAATAAAGTTACAAAATAAAATGTGGAATCTCCCTTAGAGTGCCTAATCTTCTCTCTCCACCCATTTTTATTTTTTAAAATTTCCACTTATGGCTCTTCTAAAACATCCCCTCCTCTCTCTCTCCACCCATTTATCAAAAATAGCTTAAAAAGGCCCTCTGAACTACTAAGAAAACATCACACTGTACATTTTTCAACGTTACACACAAAAGTGAGTACGTATACAATTCACAGCATTTAAATATTTCATCCAATTAGAAAATAAAAAGTACAGGCGGATCTCCATTTTACAGAGACAAGGAAATAAAATTCTCTCTTCTCCATTTGATTGAAATCAAACGTTCTTTGTACCATTGGACAAGGTAGTGACAAAATTTTGCAATTTTTCAGTTATACGAGAAACATCTAAAGGAAACGAGACACACACACACATCCACAAGCAGCAAAAGCAAATGAAAATCAAGTTGGAAGATGTTGACAAACATAAATGAAACAAATCACCCTTGTAAATAAGAGATACATACCTCTATTTTAACAAGGCAATTTCTCACCCTCTGTCCAGTTTTTCATCTCCCTCCTCTTGCTAGAAATACCAAAAAAAAAATCCCATGGGAGATCTTTATGGACATTTCTAAACAGTTTCATGTGTTTGTCAAATTTCCTAATTTTTCTCACTGTGGATATCCCCTCTCTCAATTATAGATTTTCTAGCATACACACTGTTTCCACATTTTTCACACAAAGAGAGGGTATAAACTTTCATGAATAGTGGCTGCCTGTGATTTAGAGGGGGGGTAGCCTCTCCTACATTTCCTATTGTTTTTTAAACACTCCTTGTCTTTATTCAACTGAATATCCAAATAAAAAGATATATATATACAGAAATAGGGAAAAAATGGCGGCTCTACCCGACGTTGAAACATAAAAATAAAAGAGTAATAAATGGAGCAGAGAAATGCAGAAAATTACACATAAAAAGAGAGAGAGAATCATCAGAAAAGAAGAGATGGACGCCTTTTTGAGAAAGAAGAGGCGATGAAAAATTCTCCTCCCTTTGCTAATGAAGAAATTCTCCACCTCACCAGAATAACTTAGCCAGGAAGGTAACCACATACTTTCATGCCACCTTTCCAATGGGAGAGGATAAACAGTTGTCCATACTTCTTTAAAACGAGTTTGTAGACAATCCTCCGAGGGGAAGGGTGAATTGAAAACAAATGAATTGATAGTTGCACACCAAATAGGAACAACTTTTGAGAGGGAATCTGGAAAGCGTTTTCCTGGAGGTTAAATATAGTAGTCGTTTTCTTTATTTTTTTGTATATTCATAATAGTCTTAAGCATACCACTTTCTGTTATTACTATTATATATTTCATTTCTGTGTTTAATATTTTTATTTCGGCTATATTTTTATTACAGGTTTTCTATCATGATTTCAAAGTTGTTAATTTTTCATCACCTTTCTACCTAAAAAATCTCTCTCTCTCTCTTTTGATTTTTTGCCATTTGAAGACCGCCAAACGTGTTATTTTCCCCTCAGAATCTCCAAATTTTTATCTACAGCTATTAAAATGAAGTATTAAGAAGCTCTCTTTGCCAATTTTTTTTTTTGGAAACTCTCCAATTCAAGCAAGAAAAAACTGCATTTTCAAAGTAAATCCCAAAATGGGATAAGCTTTGAAAAAACGTGGCTTAGACGAAATAAAATACTCTACGTGGCATTCACACATACTAAAAGATATAACTATATATAACAGAAAAGAAGAAAGAGAGTATAGGAGAGAGAACATGATTTGCACTCAGAAAACAAAAGATTTAGAAGGCAAGTGCCATACTAACAAAATAAACTATAAAATGATGTAAAGAGAATTTTACACACCTTCACGCGTGCTGTCCACAAGAATACAGCCTCCTTCCGAATAAATCAGATCAAGAAGATGAAGATTTAAACTGAAGAAACAAACACACCGTTACCTATACATTTCTCAATAATTACAAATCTTTAATCGAATCGGATTCAAAAAGCACAAGAATAAGTGTTAAATAGCATGAAATCGGTAGATTCCTTCCGATCAGAATCTTCTCAAAAACGAGAATCTCTACTTTTAGGGGATACACTCCCATTGTAATTTCATGCCTGTCTTTCCTACAAAAAATAGAAAATACTAAAGAAAAATATCCATTTCGTTGGATTTTTTGATGAAATGTTTCCAACCCAATAGAGTTTATATCTCCACACACTATAACATCTTCAATTCTCTGCCTTTATTTTATCCAAAAAAATAACTCACAATATAATCTTTTCTCCTCCACACATTTCCTGTTTTGCAGCCTTGCCTTTACATTTTTTCATCCCAATCCAAAATATTTCTCTGAGGATTTTTTTAAAGGGCCAATCACTCAATTGTAAACTATGGATTCTTATATAAACTATAGCCTCCACTTTTATTAAAATAAAATAATTAATTAAACAGCCCTCTATACAGTTTTATTCTGCCGTAGAGAAGAGCAATCCTTTTATCGTTTTTTTTCTTCAAAATAACATCTTATTTCTTCTACTGACCGATGGGTACTGAATGATTCTTGAAAGGCATGCCCATCGGTGGATTTGAAGTAACAGGTGGCATCAAAAAACTGACAAATACAATTTTACAATTCCATTCGTAGAAAAATTCAATGGTAAGATAAATTTATTTTGGATTTTTTTCGTGGAGGCATCGTCTCTATTTCAAGAGAGAGAGAGTGACCGTTTCTACATTCTCATACATGTTAGTCGTAATTTCAGAAAGGACACTCCACAGTTAAGAATTTTATAACTTCATCAGAGGTAGTTTAGGAGTAGAAAAAAATGCAATGAAAGTAAAATTCTCTACGATTTCTGCGAAAAAACAGACAATGTAAACACACTAAGAAAAGAAGAGAGACAGGAAAGCCAAAACAATCAAAGCACTCTTTCTAAATAAAAAAGTAAATTTTTTTGATGGTTGAAAGAATTGATAGATGTCGAGAGAGGCCAAATTATTTACAAGACGCATGGCAAAATTTCAATCCTTGTAAGAAAAACAGGAAAAATTCCTCTGCAGATACAAATCTCCTAATCAAAATAGAGTTCATCCCCCCTTCAAACTAAAATAGAGTAGGTTCAATTAAACAGGAATCTTCTCTTTACTTGAAAAAAAATGCGATTTTTAGGGCATGCTTATAGAGCAAATAGAAATCTTAGCATAAAATTTAGAGGAGAGAAATTGGAGCAACGTGAAACATTTCTTACTACGTACCGGTTGATACCACAAGCCACAGCGAAGCGTAGCGACGGTAGGATAAGAAAATTTTTCTGTACATCGCTATAAACAGTCAAAAGAGATACAATTACATAGGAGGAATACTTTTCAGAATTTATGGACAGTCAGAAAGATATGCGAATTCTCACCAAAAAATACTCTCTCTAGCGGCATACTTTTGTAATCAGAAAACTTTAAATAAGTATCCATCGGTTGGAGGAAAATTATAAAAGATGACTTAGGTGGGGTGGAAGAATGGAATCAAAATAAAAAGAAAGAAAAAACAACAGAGATCTGTTAGCACAAGTATAAAACTATATATAAAAAGCATTTAACGCATTAAATAAAAGTAGAGAACGGCGATTGCATCAAATTGCGCTCTCTTTAATCCAAAGCATCCCATAGAGTGAGTGTTTTATTTTGAATTTTTATCGATATAAACGCTTCCTAGATTTAAAAATGGAAGCATGGCGGTAAATAGTATATACTAAAATTAATAACGAGTTAATAATCTTGACTAAATTTCTTTAATCCAAACCCTGAAGGCAATGACACGGTTTCAACTACATACCGCAACAAAAGAGGCATCATAATTGATACTTTTTAATCGATTTAGGAGGCTGTATTTCTCCTTTTTAAGAATCTTTCTCATAACTACCATCGAGGGTGTTGCTGGAGAGGTGAATGAATGATTTTCTTCCATATTTTAGTTTCTTATTCATACTGAAAGACATGAACATAGAGCAAGATATGAAAACTAGAGACTACAGTAAAAAAACTAAACATCTCAGTCACACAATTCTGATGTGCAATGGTTCATTTCAAGCCCTCAATTAAAATATACTTCTAATGGAAGAATATCCTTCTAATTTTTAATGCCTATACAATAGATGTTTTCAATTCCTCTTACTTTACCCAGTGTAGAGGCTCTCAAGTGCATAGATGCACACAGTCGAAAAAGATAGATGTCTTTGGAGATACAATACATAATAAGTGGAACCATATTATATGCGTCAAAGCAAAAATATAAATTATACATAAAAATACTTTATTGTCATCAAATTCCTCCATTCCCAGCATCCTATGGTGGCCTGTCTCCTTCTCGAGAGAGCATTACATAGACCGCGATGCGTATAAATGAGGTTAGATTTCTTTCTTTAAACGCATGCTTTTTGATTTCACTTTACAAGATATTTATCCCCTCTTATTGAATTGGCTGAAGCAGAGGATTTTCTATTCTTTTTCTGAACTACGTCCGATCCTGTGCTCTTTAGTACTAGGTAGATTTTTGCTTTTATTCTCATTTTATCTTTTCAGGTTGCTTAATAGCTAAAAATTACATATATAGACATTCGCTTGCTTCAAGAAATGAATGAAAACAGAATTTTACACACTATTCTCTTGTGCACATGGATGCAATGAAAATAGTTAATTAAAAGCGATGACAAAAATAAAACAAGCAATGTTCTCCTAGGCATGCACATACTCTTCACATGCTTTTCCCGTCATTCTTTGCCTTTGAATATTCTATTTTCTGTATCTCAGTCAATTCTGAGAATATCGGCAAGCAATACACCACCAGCAAGAGCGGCCCACGTATCTGCCCCAAAACAAAGGTCACAAAACGTATAAAAAAAAATTCTCATACAATACACGTACATCTACGTGGACTAACACCATAAGCAATGAAACGATAAACTGAAAAAATCAAACAAAATATAAAGGCATGGGAAAAAACCAGTCACCGCAAACGATTTTTTCTGTAAAAAAATAAGAAGTAGTTAGCGACCATTATACTTTTGCTAAACAGCAAAGGATGTCGCGCTGAAGTAGTATTTTCCTCTTTAATTACGATTAGTAGAAAGTATCCCAGCATATATCAGCAGGCCCTGTAGTATATTTCCCCTACTCATGTACTACCGAATAAATAATAATAAAAATGATTGAAAAGTTCAAGGGAAAGTGCCAGCTGAAGCAGATGAAAGAAGGCAATGACATGAATACGGATAAGTAAAGACCGAAAGCTAGACGCTGAAATAGAAAAGGTTCTAATAATAGGCATAAGAAAAAAGGAACGCAGTAGCAAAGAAAAAGAGATTAAGACAGAATAAATAGTAAAAGTGAGAAAAAATCGTAAAAACCTGCTGTTAATGAATTGCTTTGGAAGGTTGTAAGAAACAAAGGATAGCAGACAGCAACAGAAATCACATCATCCAAGATATGAGGGTATTGAAGGTATTTCTCTCAGGTATTTTGCTATGGATTTATACAAGTAAGGGGAAGCGGATTGTTGGAACTTTTGATTACTGGTAAATCATTCACTGCTTTTCACAAGAAAATATAAAAAGGAGCATTTATCTAATGAAAAGTGAGAAGGAGCAAGGAAAACCATGGCTGTCCGAACTGCAAAATATTCCCTTTTATCAATTTGGAATTAAACTGGCATTCAAGGGAAGTGCATTCATACATATTACATTACTTCAGAAAATAGCAACGAATTCCCACTCCACCCATTTTTGATAGTAAAGCTGCAATAAAAAGGAAAAACCTCCTGCAAATAAGAATTATTCAGCTGGTGAAGCTCAAAATAGAATGAACAGCCGAGAAAACATTAGTATGAATACTGGTTCGTGAGTTGACCAGTTGTCTATAAAATTTATTATATTCCGTGGAGAGGTAGCATTGAGCTATTTCTCACCAGCTAACTTATCCCGCGTCCCGAAGATAGTAAGTACCTAATGATCCTACTCCTAGTTTGACTATGCGCACATGCTATGAAGTGGTAGCCTTATTCCTTAGAGATCCGTCAACATAAAGAAAAGAGTATTTAATTGAAGTGCCAATGACTTCGAGACGACACAAAATAAGATCTGATCGTTTTTAGAGAGTGCCAAATGTTTTTCCCCTTTCCCTTCCACTTGCCCGTAAAATAAGTAGAAAAATAGAAATACTTATATCGAAATTCTTTCCTCTTTCCGTGGTAAAAGTTTTATATTAATGCACGTAATAAGTTGAATAGAAATGTTTGTAGAAAAATTTAAGTAAAACAATAAAACTTCAGTTTAACCAATGTTTTCGTATTAACTTGTTTGTGGATTAATTTTAACAAGTGCAATTCAACTCGGCATCGGCAAATAAACTTTTGATGCTCTAGTAACATTTCATTAACGCTCTTTAAGGTATAAACCCCTAGATACCAAAGCTATATTATGAAATCTCTGAAAACCTACTAACTTATTTACTGTGCATTGTAACTTGATACAAACCTTTTTATCCCGAATTGTACATACACTCGGCCTCAAGCAGCCACCTTATCATGTATATTACTACAGACTGTTAATATGTCCAAAAATATTTGATCTATGATTTGGATATCGGGCCGGGCCTATGATATTACTATAAAGGGATCGCGGGGTTTTAAAGGAATTTCACACAGCTGTTTAAGCTGGAATTTTGTTTAGTATTGATTAAAAACACTACTGGTGTCCCGATGAAATCATTTCCATTCAATAGAAAAGGAAACTACGTTCGTCATCTATCGCATTACTCTTATCATCGCATGTCTTGCAATACCTGTAAATCATACTAAATTATTCTACTCCGGTGGGTAACACCAATGCAACTCGTGATCTTCAAGCAATTGCAATTGAACGGGATGGCCTGAAACTTAAAAAGCTTCTCACGATTTAATCAACTGATGTGAACTAAGGAAATTAAATTATTTGCAAGGTATAAAATTATAAGTAAGTCAACCAGATACGATTACCTTCACGAAAATTCGAATCCAACTCTATAATTCTATTCAATTGCGCGAAAGTCTGAAAATCTTGTAATCGAAATACACTCATCCCTAAAACTAATAGGTAAGCTATCCTAATCGGCCTTTTTAAGTGCCAAACGAGCAGAAAGGCAAGTGAAATACTGTTGCCAAATCAGTAGCATGCGATGCATGAAATTGGTGAGAACTGACCTACTTTATTCGAAAATGAGTGGAAGTAATTATGACCTTACTCACTCTAGACCACCCCAAATATGAAGAAGCTATAAAAGATTATTTTGAGAAATAGTAGAGGGGTTCAATTCTAACCCTCTCGTGGTTTACTTTCCTGTACGGCTGAAATGGTGAGAGCAACTATCTAAATACTTCCTAAATTTTGCGTTAAATAGTTTTATTCATCTGGTGTATATATATGATTTTCAGTAAACTTTTTATTTTTGTAGTTTAAGAAATGCTAATTTCGCCAGATTTTGAGGACCCCGGCTCTTTTTGTTTTTTTGTCGAGTTTTTCGATCTTACTGCTTTGATAAAGAGATACACATCAGACATTGGTTGGGCAGGTGCTTCGCTGCGTGGGGATAAACCATCTGATAATTTATTTCTATTCCGTGTAGTTCATATAGCTATAGAATCAAGTGTAAACTCATTTTCGTACGCGCAAACGTGATGATTATTGCTTTTCCTCTAAACTTTTGGGCTTTCATTTCTCTTGTAGACACAAGTTTATCAATTTTACATGAGGCTTGCCTTGTTAAGGTCAATTTCCTGCGTATTTAAACATAAAGAACATCTCTTCGATTTTCTTGATACCACACTAAGAAACATTACACTGATACATCGTTACTCACTCTTTCTTGGCAAGAGATACAGCGAAGTGGACCATTTATAATGCTTTTCTTCAAAACCACTATGTAGGTTTGCCCCTAACATCTTTCTCTCTGTGAATGCGCTATTGATAATATTGGTAATTGGAATCATCTTTGTACAGATGCTTTTTTCATTGTACAACTGTTGTTTTTACTTTTTCATTCCAATATGTTATTATCCTGCTCTTTCAATATTTGAATATTGAATTCACTAGTTGTACCTACTTTTGGCGCAAAAGGCGCTTACTTATCATCTATTTTCTCTTTTCTTCTTCAGCATTTCCACCCTTGTCTGGTTTCTGTTTGTCTCTTCCCTCTTTTGTGGCATTTACCACGTGCGTTGTCATACGGACTTCACTGTATACTGTGACCTTGAAAAGCGGAAGAGAATCTGTTTTTTTCTTCCACCGTTATTTTACATTTGCGAAGTCGATCGGCGATAGGCCATTTGTAATATTTTATTCTCATATATGCCATGGATTCAAGTGCTTTCTTTCATCGTTTACTTTACCATTATTTCCTATCACGAAATTTTCTTAAAACCGCTCGATTTCTACAAAAAGAATGCGATTTGGTGAGAATGTATTTTGGGTTGATGCTTTGAAAATTCAAAATAATTGCATCCCGTTGCTTTTCTTTGCAATTTGTGGGCCATTTTTTTGCAGCGACTATTTCATCATTAGGTGAATTAGGTAGAGAAGGATTGTTGCATTTACGTACAGAGTAGCAGTATGACGGTAGAAACCAATAAAAGGAGCACTATAGAAATTGTGCAGAGAATGGATTTTCAGAAAACGAAAATTACATTAATGGAGCGAGGATGAAAAGACCATGAACGGGGGAAAAGTTCAATGAAATAAATTGAAACTTAAAAGAAAGTGGAAAAAGAAAGAAAAAATTTAGCATACCCTTTTGCATTTTCCGTAATGTATCGTGTATGCGTTTCAAGCTCTTTGAGCAGAAAAATTTACATTTCGGCTTCTATCAAATAGACACGTAGGGAATCCATCCTTTTTTAAAAATTATACCGTCTTTGGTACACTAAAAAGTGTAAGGTAATTTTTAAAAAAATTTATAGCTTATTAGCACGTATTACATGTCTGCTTTAACGAATGTAGTTTATAAATATCTTTTCCTGTCTTCCTTTGTCTTCTTCCCTATTGCTATCATTCTAGTGTTTTCATCTAATTATTTGTCTGTTTATGCCCACGTGCGTCTAAAACAACGTATTCGTGTTTTCAGTAATTTTCAATGTTATTTACTCCTTTTTAAACAAAATTTTTGCAGAACGATGAGGTTATCAAGACTGTCAATCAGCATGAGAAAAAAGAGATTCTATCACTTGTAAGAAAGCATTTCTTGCCTGCGTTAATAAAGAAGACTACTGAAGATTCTTTGATCAGCGAATTCATAGAAGAGAAGTGTGAAACGAAAAAAAAAAAGAAGAACAGTTCTGTCTCTGCACTGGCAAAGGAAGAAGAATGTACGTACGTAGGGACAGAATTATTTTTTTCTGTTTCTAGTGGGAATAAAGATGTAAATTTCATTATTTTTGTATTTTATTTATGTGCTGTTACTATTTTTGGGGTTGTTTCTATTTTGTTCTACTTTATTCAAGAATGGATGGAATTTGTTTGACAGAGTGAAAAAATGTATGTGTGATTTGGGAATTGATGTAATTTGGAAATCAGTAAGATTTGTGGCAGAGAAGAACTATTTTTAATAATGTGAGAGAAATTACTGGAAGAGTGAGAGTAACTGCGAGACACGTAATGATTTTAGTGATTCTCCTGCCAAAGTATAGCAACGATGTATTGAAGAATGTGCGGTATCACAAGGTACTATGTGTGTGAAAAAATGTCTCATTTGGATATTTCAAACTTTTTTTTTTTACTCAAACTTAAGCCACCTAGAGTATTTTTATAGAAGGGATGATTAATTGATCCTGGTTATATTTTGTTAGAAGCCCTGTAAAACATAGTATTGTCAGCTAGAATACAACTCAATGCTCTGCTACTTTTTTCTATATTCCTTCCGTTTTCGTTTTTCTTTTAATCTTTGCGCAATACTCCAACTTTCTTGATTCAATTTACTGCCTTTTTTATATTCTTGGTTTTTCTTTCCTCTTCTGTTCACGTTTCCGCTTCTGCATTCGACTGGATTGCATTTTTTCAGGTAAATCATCTGTCGGTGCTATCTCTTCGTCTGCAGTGTCTACCATCTTATCGCAGGATATATCATTCATTCCAAAAAGTAGAAAAAACTTACAAGATAAATCCTCTAAAAAGCGAAAGCGACCGATAGAGGTAATGCCTGTATCCAATGAAAATTCTATCTGCCCCCCCTCATCTTCACAACTGAAAGGCATTTTTGAGCCAGTGAAGGATATGGAATCTGCAGCAGGGAGAGAGCCACCAGAATCCTCTGAAGTAAAAACTTCGGTGCCTTCAACTTACACTAGAGCCAAAAAGGCATTCCGAGGTGAAATTTCTTGGAAATATTGTGTGAAAGTGTTTACTTGTCATTTTTAGTTACAATTTAGTAACTACCTGGTGTATGTGTAGCAGCACATGGCAACTTCATGTTCGTGAAAAGCAAAACTTGCAGAGAAATTTATGCAAAACGCTAAAGTTTCTTTGTACGTTTTCTTCTATTGTTCGAAATAGTTACCTGCAACATCCAAAATCTTTGTTATTTTTCTCTGAATAGTCCATTTTTTTATTTACTTACGCCTCGTTATCCTATTTTATAAGAAAAGGATTGGGGAATAGTATGACAAGATCCTACCATAATTTTAATAGTGTGGATAGCTTAGAAATATTCGGATGCAAAGCGAGAGGTATCATCCATTGGGAAGAATGCTTGTAAATTTTCTCTTTTTCGTATGTACTATTCTTAGTTTCTGCAAATTTTGAGCTTCTCTTTAATTGAATAATGTCCAAAAGCTACGAGGGAATCCTTTTGATTATTTCTAGGCAGGAATACAATTTGCTCGTTACAACCATGATAATTTTTTGTGTTTACTTTTGGGAAGAGATCATCCATTCTATGGATTTGCATCATCACTACTACTTTTTATGTGGAAATTGTAAAGCCTACCGTTACTCTAGAAGTATCAGGAGATTTTACATTGCTAAACGGAGGGATAGAGTCTTATCTTTTATTCTGATTTTTAACGTAGCAGTATATGCATTGTATGAAAGAAGAACGTGACAGCCATGGAAAATGTAAAGATAATGCTATTGATTGATTCAGGGTTATAAACGGGAGATTAAATTGTTTACACTAGTCCATGTTTTAGAGAGTGTGTATATTTTAAGGAAACTGTAACTCTTCACTTGCTTAGATGGGAAAGCCTTTTGTATAATCTTCCTCCATTCAGGGAGAAGTGCAAAATTTGTATCAATGGAATGGATTGTGTTATTTTGATTTGAAATCTACCTTTATGATTGATTTTAGAGACTATGCATCTCTCTTTTTTTTTGCTACGGATATTTCTTGTTTATTTTTTTTATCTTTCTCTTCTGTGTGTCTCTAAAGTGTGTTAGGAAAATGCGTTTATTTTTATTATTTGAATTTTTTTATATATAGCCAATGCACCGTTCAAGCGGATTAATAATAGCTATGCAATCGCAGTTACGAATGAAGAGTTAAAGGACAATTCATTTTGGAACAAAAAATCAGATGATTTTGCTACCAAAGCAGCCACTGACTTAGGAGGAGTAAGAATAGGCTATAGAGACCTGCTCTTTGTATAATATTTGCTTTGTGGGTATATCTGCTGGCTTGATGAATGTTCCGTTTGTCATTTTTGTACGATTATCTTCTATGCTACAAAGAGAATACTGGAAAAGAATGGAGCTGTGTGAGTGAGAAACAGAAAAGTACAAAAAGCATCGGCGAAGGAATTGGTGAAGCGCAAAAAATTGGGAAAAAATAGAACACTCCAACAGCGCTACGCACTCATACGTTAACAATGAACGAAATTATCATGCAAGAATGAGACTGTTGAAGCTTGGATTTTCCTGTTGATAGAAATTTTAAGTGTCGAGAATACATGATCTATTAAAAGTGATTTGAATGACGTGGAAAAGAAGTATGATAGTAACAGTAATTTTTTTTATTTCCTCTGTATTTTGGTCTTGTTTATGTGATTAATCTGTATTGGACCCTTGTGTAGGTTCGAGGGAAGGAATTTCGTCAAATGAAAGCCAAAAAGAAAAAAGCGAATTGGACTGGCATGGGTAAGACGTCATTTTGAGCTTTTTTCATGTATATATTTCTATGCCTGTGATTTTGATTAAAAACATTGTGTGCACCGAGCCTATTTGACCTGTTTTTAATCGTCCTGTACCATTCTTTTTCTGTAATTTTCATTTTTGAGTATCCTTACTATTTTCTCTTTTGGTCATTGCTTTTTTTTCGGAATATATATTTTTGTCCTTCTATTATCAGGGGAAGTGCCCATGGGGATTAATTCTGTCCAATTTGATTCCGACTAACATGAGTGACATTCTCCCTTTTTACTGAAGAAAGCAGCCGTTGAAATGATTCTGCACTAGAACATAAGTCCGGCGCTTTCTTGCATTCTATTTTTGTCTCAACTTGCTTTATAATATTTTTTACTCAAAAATCTTTATTATTGCTTGATTCACTGTTAGAAACCGACTTGCAATATGTTGTTTGTTCTTTCGGTTTTGTTTTTCACATCAAACACATGTTCTCTTTCG
This sequence comes from Cardiosporidium cionae, assembly GCA_015476325.1. Lineage (NCBI taxonomy): Eukaryota > Apicomplexa > Aconoidasida > Nephromycida > Cardiosporidium > Cardiosporidium cionae. Next base: position 32,081 of record JADAQX010000450.1, read on the forward strand.
AAATGAACGATTTGAAAAGAACTATTCGGCAGCAGAGAGGAAGCCATTTCTTCATCTGTTTGCAATAGTTCAAATTTGATTAGATATCTATCTTATCTATGCGTTTTTATTGCATACTCCCTCACCTTTTAGCAGGCAATTTGGTAAGACGAGTTAGAATGATACGTCCTGTCCTAGCATTCCTGGCCCAATCCCATTTCGGGATGTCGATGAATAATTGTTTTTTGAGAGAATTTTTTACAGTACACAAGTGTGGGCCCATTTGCCTGGAAAATAAACCGTCCAAATCCAATTTAACGTATTTCATTTAAATATCCATTCGTTTTATCGTGCATCATATGGCATTCATGTTTGCTAAGAACTAGTTGCATAGGCAATGCATCATTCAAGATTTACTTTCTTTTCATATCCCGTTTTCGTTTCGTTAGAGTCGTATACAGAGTTCTTTCGTAGAAATAGAGAGTAATTGCCATTGAAGAATTCTTTGTAGCATGTGAAAGTATGTAGCATAAGGGAGAATAGGGTTGCTTCGTTCAGCTAAAATTTGCATTTCTAAATTCGACATTATCTTGTTAGAAACACGGAATTTATCGATTCTTGCGTATGGTAGAGCCTGGAACATTCCTGGTGAGCAGCCGTTGATATTAAGGGAAAAAGGAATACATAATGTATTTACTGTAGAGAACACAGGTTTCGAGGGTGCATTTTTTAGAGCAACAACTTTGAAAATGGAAGCCGTAGCCCCTCGTGATCACAGAGTTTTCAATGCGCTGATCAGAATTTAATTGCGTAAGGATAGATCCCATTTCATAAAAATCCGTGAAAAAGTATTAATGTGGGCATAGCGTGAAAAAATGACAAACAAGAAGCGATAATACGTCAGCTGAGACCAATGCTTGTGCATTCCTATTAAAGCAGGAATGGGAGATTTCACAAAGCAATAAGCGCCACCCTCGGCAATATGTTTGAGGGAGAATATTATATCAAACAGTCCTATATACTTACGAAAAAGATTGACTGAAATCAAGTAATATACTACGAGGAAATCTCGTGACCTCGTAATTTTGAGAGGAGAAAAATGATCCTCTATTTCCTTATTAGCGATCCATTTCAAAAGCATTTCTGTTGCTCGAAACACGCTGACATGATTTGGATGATTTGATACACCATTTTCATCAAACGTAAAAATAATAGAAATATCATTTTTCACTAAAAAATTGAGAATATACGTTGCAACAGTCAAGGTATTCCAGAAATGAAATCCATCTTGCAATTGCGGAACATCGATGATATGAACGTGAGCTGAAGGAATACGAAAGATATTGCAGCATCTCAGCAATTCCACTTTCCGAGTTTCACCCAAATTGTGTGCATTTCCGCTAGACAAGCAAAGCACAAATAAAACAACGTTATTCCGGAAACCGTCTCTTTCATCACCAACAGTATTTCCAGCCAGACTGTGAAGAGTAGGAGCAAAAAACATCACTTCGTCATCTGGATGTGCAATTATAAGAACAGCCCGGATTGGACAACCATTAATATGGTTTTCTAATGAGCACGATCTAATAGTTCTTGGTTTTTCTTTGAAGAGCAAATGAGAATTTGATCTGGAAAATAGTAGAGTTATTTCTGCTGCTAACGAACTTTTTAGGAAGTACTTATATACTTCATAAATCAAAAAAATTAGCAGCAGTAACAGGAAATTCCTCCCATTAAATGGAGGGATACCGCGAGGAGTAGAAGCAATAATGTCCCACATATCTGATGAATTCTAAAATTGGTAATTCGAATTTTCCACAATAAAATATTCTTTTCCTTTAAATTAACAACGGACATTATCTTCTCACGTGTCTACGGTCGCCCTGCGCGGGGGCCCTTAAAAATTCTTATGCACTCGTACATTGAATAAAAACACTCCAATGTTTTGTTTTTCAGTAAAGCAGAGGTATCTCCAATTTGCTGCTATGCTTTCCAAAATGTTACATCGTACCAATACATTTGCTCGCTTACTGCGAGTAAAATCCGCTAAGAAGCTTAAGCTTGGGACTGTTATCACAATACGATTTTTACGTTTATTATCCAGCTATTGCAACGCCACAAACGAATGTACAGCGTGCATTTCTGTTACTAGTTTTCATAATAAACTGTCGATTAAAATGTTACCATTTCGTAATCAGGTTTAATATTGCTTGGTTTGCAGAACGTCATATTTATGTTTTTGGTTCGTCGCTTAAGAAACTAGAGGGAAGCGAAACAGGCAGTGAGGTTTAACAATTTTATCCACTCTCAAAGTGACCAGATTCATCAGCTAAGAAAGAAAGGTAGTTCCACTGAAACGAACCTATCTATTATTAAATGTTACTTCTATCGATATAATTAAGCGGCACGCACTTAAACGTTTACATTTGAATACAAACATAATTTAGATAAGCACTGCAATTAAACATTGCACTTTCCTAGTCCACAGAACAACAAACATAAATCTAATGAAGTAATGCTGCAAGTATTTCCACCGTGATAAAAACTATTCAATTATGAAATGAGTCTACAAAAAATCGGCATCAACAACCAATACACTCACCAATAAAGGAATGGAACAGCACTACGAGAAAACGTGACTATCCAATATAAAGCTATTTCCAACAAGTAAATCCACAGAATACATTGCACAGAATAAGAGAAAAGCTTTACTGTGCTTCCTATCGACTCCAATGTTACAAGCACGAATGGATATACAAATACCATTTAAATACTTCACAATTTCGCCTGGTAGTATCATTTACATCGCAATAAACAGATACAATGTTCAAATTTCGCAGCGATACTAACTCAATAATAAGAGAAGATTTACAAGATATGTATAGAAATAAGTTGCGAGTAATTTAATTAAAAATTTTATATTATTAAGGATGGAATATTTTTTTACAGCACGTCAAGACATTACATACATTAGTATTACAAAAACATATACAGCAGCGAATGAAAATACTTATTCTCACTTCAGGTATTGAGCAATTTTCGCGTTATCGTCAACAAACTTCCCTTCGAAACAATATCTACAGTAAAGCACTATTGCATTCAAATCCCACTTATTTACGTCATTATTTAATAAAACTATTCTTTTTTACATTAAAGAGAAGTACAGAGAAAAAACGATGCAATACAATTAACGATAATTTTATACAACAACTACAAAATAAATTCAAGTATCTTCAAGTGCCTATCACCTGAAAATAAAGAAAGAAGGTATAATTATAATAATAATCTTACAAAACAACAAACTTGATTATTCTCAATAGCAACAGAATAAAACAACTCACTTGAAGACTAGATTTCTTAATACTTGTAGCACCTCCAAGAAGTCCAATTCTACTACGACCATCCATTTTTCGGCCCCGCATAAACATCCAGACACCAACCCCAATCAATACAAGTCCAGCAATCACTCCTATAACTGCCCAGAGCCATGTCTGCATTCAAACATATAAACATTCAATTAGAGATTCTACAAATTACTCTAATGAAATGCATGTGCATACATATGCATACCAAATTCGACGACTGGGAAGGAAATACTCCACCTTGCCTGAAGACTTCTGAGAAAAACACAGCGCAAAACAGAAAAATGCATCAATGCATTAAATAAAAACAAACGCGACAAATAAAGCATCAACATTAATTGCTGCTGCTTACTTATTTGGCCATCAACAAGATTACATGGCGCACGATTACATGGCTCCACAGTATTCAATCTAGTGCAATCACTACGGTTCGAGGGGGTTCCACGTATTGCACGGCTCAAAGTGATATTTCCACCGTTATTTTCTCCACCACAAGTTGAAGAAGAACATATCGACCCAGTGTACGGTGTATACGTGCAAAACAGATATACGTCAACTGTATAGTTAGAGGTGCGCTACATCAAGCAAGAAAAATAAATGCTAAAAGTAAAGTCACAAATTAGCGTTATACTTCGATAAATCGTGTATACATATCATTCGCACGTACATTTAAAGATGCCCTATTATAGTATAACAAGTAGCTAAAATATCCGAAACTGCTGGGTGAATAGTTATATGGGTATGCAACAAGTGGAGTTGGAAGTCTTGAATACATATTGGATGCAATTTTTGTATAATCCTGATTGTCAGGATCCTGATAATAAAATACACAACAATTATTACGATAAAATGCATAATATTGACATCTTACAACAATCACCCTAATAAACAAACTCAAGCACAAGCAATGTGTGCATCAAACCAACGTTGACGATTCCTTTGCAAAAAATAGTTACAAATGACACAAAACAACTACACAAACATCAGGAGCATAATTATGCTAACAACTTACAGCAGATGTTGGCTTAAAATTAAAAAACAACGAGAAATCAGACAAATTCGCGTCTACAGACCAGCCATACAACCGCGTGAAGAAACGAGCTTTCGGAACTGAAATAAAAAATACAACAAACAAATTGTTATATGCAGTCTACGATTGAAAAAAAGAATTACGCATCTAAAAACCAATTCACAGGTACCTCTATTCTTCATGCATTAAATCCACAGTGCACATTAACTTTAAAAATTCACCTACAAAACACACCCATCTATGCTTCTTTATCTCCCTTCAAGTTCGTTGACATTTTAGATAATTTCTGGTATCTTATCCTTTTTGAATACCATTCAATACGATTGTTTTTCTATTACTTTCTTTAAAGCATTTGTAACTTTTACTCTTTTTTAATATACAAACACATTTGCATCTCTTATTCATGTATATCCTCATCTCCTCCCATATCTATCAATTTCTGCCATTCATCCAGCATGAACCTTACATCCAGTTGCATCAGACAACAACGTATTGAAGTGGTCAAACAAGAAAAACCACTGTAGTTTCCAATATAAAATGCTTCGAGTCACGTTTTTGAAAGTGACTACACCAGTGGCTGCTATTTTGTACCTATGAGATCGCAATCAACAAAAAACACATATTTCCACTACTACACAGACAATTCGACACCATGGAAAGATGAAATTAACAACTTTAGAAAGAAAACTACGATGTAGCATACAAATTCCTAAAACCAGATACTAAAACTGTCTCACACAAATATCAATTAGTAAATGGTAACCATATATATTCTTTACGCATCTACATCACACATCACAAAATAAAAATATATGTGATAACGTACTGGTTGTTTACGTTATCTATAAAACTATTGCGTGAAGTGGCCAAATATTGAAAAGAGGGACTGATAGAAGGAGGAGCAAGTCCGGCATAGCGCATTCGTGCCACACACCCCTTTTAAAAATGACACACATATACATCCTTTATATTTGGCCCAGTTACCAATCAGATTTTAAAAAGTGGCTACTATTTGACATACTCTGAATCCACTTTCTGTAACAAATTCAACCCAATTGGTGACAGCTTCCTCCGCAACCAAATTATTGAAGGCTTTTGGAGCGAAAGAAACACCACCATAAATAAGTGGCACGTATGTGAAACTCTTCTTGAAAAGAACGTCCACACAAACAACACGAATATCTCCCTGAAAAAATCGTTAACATAAAAACAACACGAATATCTCCCTGAAAAGAATATTATCAAAAGTAACTGCCTCACAATACGCACACAAAATTCCAACTCTGGATTCCGAACCATATACAAAAAAGAAAACAAATGACACTAACCATTTCATGAAATACATTGTTGAGTTAATTGCTTTTAACTAAGTCATAATTATGCATGCGTGCATCTTGTCTCCCTCCTTACCGTCGTTGGCCAAAATAGAGGAATCGAGTTCACTTCATGATAAAATAAAGGCGAATTAGCTAGGGCCCCGCTATTTAATGGTAAATCCGTGTTATTCATTATAAGTGAGGTTACATTGGTACTGGGTCGAGTAGATATACCACTGTCTAAATGTGTGGAGATGCACACCTGAACAAAATAAGTGCTTAATGCTAATGAATTCAGCGCGTTCTTTAATTCAAAAAAATAGCAACGAAAAGACTAAGCATGAAAGAAAGCCAAAAACTAGCCACTTACTGAAGTAATATCAACAAAAAATGACGCAGAATCAACGTTGAATAAACACAGTACATAACATTTTAAAAAATACGATTAAAAAGTTCTCTCTTTAGTAACCAGCATACAATGTCAACATCAGAATAATAAACTTCTGCAAATTCTAATTTGAGAAATTGCAACGTTGAGTAACCATAAAAAGTCCGTTTACCCGAACATCACTTCCTTCAATCGAATCTGTCCAACTAGGAATTTCGTAAGGAGTAACGCCAGCAAAATTCACTTGCACAGTCGTCAAAGCCACACTGCTCAGGTACTTGTTTCTAATTTTGAAGAGTTGACAGGAATAAGGCTCTAAAGGACGGACGGGGAAAACTACCTTCGCAGCACCAGCTTTACTCCCATACGTCACATTGCCAATGAAAATCAACCTAGAGTTGAATCAAATTAAACAAACGAATATCAGACAAACGGTTTGAGCTAACCCTGTTATCCATTAAGAGCATTGCTACTTCCAAGTACTCCGATTAAAACAATTCGCATAAATCATAAGCGATTGCATACATACAGGGTGTCACATTCTTCTTTCCAATCATACATTATTTAAAAAACCCCAAACTAGCATGACATCTACACATACTATGTCAGGAACATTCCGAAATCGATTCACTATTGCCCATTACTGCAACACTTTTGCTTACCAATCAACTATAATATCGGTTCGTACTAGAGATGGTTGAGTGTTAACTCCAAATAATTTTTCGTGATTTACGCAATAACGTATTGATGCGAGTGGAAGCTCCTTTTCAGCAAAATGACCAGTGAGAGTTTCTGCAACGAATTTTGACATTAGTTATCAGTAATAACAAATAAAACGTTGTACGTAAATGATACATACATACACAAAGGTAATGCAAATATTTTAGAACCATTTCAAAAATCCACTTCGTAACTCTTTACTGGTACCAAACTCAACATTCAAACAAAATCTTCTAACCAGACAAAGTTGAAAAATCCTTGCGACCACGATGATTCACTGTTGCTATATAAAGAAAACTACCCCAAATTGATTCGTGAGAGCCAAATGTTCTGTCCGTAACAGGAGCAGCAGTGAGGTAGGCAGCATCAAATGGAGTATCCATTCTGGATTCGATACACATTATATCTGAAAGGAAAATACATAATAGCACAAGCAATGCACTGAATTATTATTACTGTGCTAAGGAGTGTCACTTTGAGTAAATAAAGATCTCACTTCCATTCAAACTTCCGGGAGGTGGGCCATTAGGATTAGAAACGTATCTCGTTATGTTTTCACTACCTAGAGAACAAAATAAAAAAAGCAATAATTACAGTTTTTTAATATGAGTCGCCCGCCTTTATCTTTTGAAATTCAAATGCAAGCTAGCCATTCTGCTTCACGGAGTACGATCCACGAATTCGTCTTACCTACTCTCCAAGTATGCGAAAGTTGGGCAGTGGCATTGTTAGATAGCAAGAAAGCTATCAATAAAAGGAATGCAAACCTCATCATTTTGTCTCGTTCTTATGGTTTTCCACGCATGCAACAAAGCATTTACATAATTATAATTGCGAAACGTAAGCATTCAGAAAATAATATAGAAAACAAATATTCTATCGCTCGACATGCAAAGTTAAGTGCGTAGTGATTTCAAAATAGATAGCCGTTACTTAGTGATTTTACTCTCTTAAGCGTACACTAATTGCTTATAGAAACATGTTTATAAAAGCCGTGCCGAATGGTGCAACAATCCCGTTAGTGCAGACAGTTAAAGACTGCGCCGTATATCTCAGTGTAAGGTGAGCAGTTGTTGGATTTAAATTTACAGCTGCAGTCCTACCGTTTAACCTGCACAGCAAAATGACGCTGCACTCACTTTGACATCTTTTCCAATCGCGTAGCTTGCTGTGAAATTTGTTTACGGATATGCTGAGGGGAAACATCACACTCCTATAAGTACACTTATAGAATAGTTCGGATTGGACGGCCATTATTGTGGTATTTTAATCTGCTTGGCATGCGCGCATAAGAATTACGCTCGCAGTGCAACCGTAGACAAAGCACGTGAGAAGATAATGTCCATCGGTACTTAACGGAAAATACTTTCTTATAGAAAATTCGAATTACCAACTTTAGAATTCATCATATATGTGGGATATTATTGCTTCTACTCTTCGCAGTATCCCTCCACTTAATGGGAGGAGTTTCCTCCTACTGCTGATAATTTTTGTGATTTATCACAAGTATACAGATACCAATTCTAAAGTTCATTAGCAGCAAAAATAAGTGTACGATTTTTAATATTGAGTTCTCTCTTCGAAAAAAGACAACTTTCAGATCTTTTTAGTGGACTCATTGCGTCTCATTGCCAAAATGTTAAGCGCAGTCGTACATTGAATAAAAACACTCCAATGTTTTGTTTTTCAGTAAAGCAGAGGTATCTCCAATTTGCTGCTATGCTTTCCAAAATGTTACATCGTACCAATACATTTGCTCGCTTACTGCGAGTAAAA